>JANAVB010016267.1:0-108099 GCA_029216955.1 Iris pallida | reverse complement strand
GCAATTTTTTCATAACACCCAAAGAACTGCCGTAGCTGCAATCTCCTTCTTGTGCTTGTTCTTCTTCCTCCACAAGTCACGCAGACGATCAAGTAGGCATCGTCCTCTCCTCGAACCTGATAAGTTGACTGAACTTCTTTCCATACTCTAGTAGCCATCTCTCCCTCATGAAGCACGTGTTCCAATCATTCTATAGAGCTATTGTAAAATCCCTAAATTTCTACAATATTTTTTTATAAATATGGTATTGATTTTGGTACTTCTTATTTGTACGTCGCGTACGAGTTTACGTTTCGTAAATTTCTTGTTAAGTGCGAATAAGTGCGAAGTACATATGTTTATAAAATATTTTAATTATATAGATGTAGAAAATATTTCAAAATAATAGACGATAAATTTTTATTGCTTGAAGTTGTAAATGCATTGTGTCGAGGATTATCAAACTTTATTTTTATTTTAAAAAAGGTCATTTTATTTTATGGTACTAGTATAACTAGTAATTTAGAAAAACAGTGTTTTATATAAGTATTTTTTGCATGCGAGTGTATATATATTTGTATTTTCGAAATTAATTATTATCATATTATCTCGAAAAAGGTATATTAAATATGGGTTGATTTAATACGTAATTAATTATGGTGATTTAAGTTGAAAAAAAAAGTTATTAAGTTACTTAAATACAGTTTAAATTAGAGGTAGAATCTATCTACATTGGATTATATTTGATTGAGTTACTTTTAAATCAATTTGAATTAAATGGTGGAAAATCTAAGGGGAATTAAAACTCTTCTTAGTCCTTATTAAATAAGACTTTTGTAAATCCCCTAATTTTTCAAAATAAATATTTGTGGAATTTTTGGATTTTTAAATAACTATTTATTGACTTATTTATAATTTATATTATTTTACATATATTTAGTATAGTGCTCATTAGTGAATTTAGTATAAATATATATAAAGCTATTTTTCTAGTATATTAAGGATCTGAACTATATTATACAAACTTTTTCCTCAAACTTTTAAGATTTATTTATAACTTTTATTACTTTTTACATGTTACTTGTATTGTACACTATTTACATAATAGAATAAATGTCAATTTAGTATTAAATATTTCAGCTTGTATAAATGAGATTAGATAAAGGTTGTTTAAATAGATATTAACTCTATTTATTATCTATAGTAATTTTAAATAATGTTATAGATAATTTATAAAATGAACTATATTTTAAGTTAATCATAATCCTAAGTCTAATAGGAAAGCATCCATATCTATATCCTATCCTAACAATGCAAACTCTAATTTATTTAAATCAAATCCTATCTAATTTAAGAGATAAATCTGAAATAAATAACAATATAAATCCAATACATTACCCTTCTATCAGCCATAATTCGAAATTATTTTTAGTCCAACAGAAACTCTAAAATTCGTCATTAGAATTCAGCACCGCTTTTTAGTAGCAATAACAACTTGCAACGACGATATCTCCCAGCTCCGAACTACGTTTTGCCTCCAGTCTTTTATAAAAGAAGCGTATCGAGGTAAGCTTTCCAAAACATATTTTAATAGACAAATTTCATTCTGTAGATTCTATAAAATTGTTTGAATATCTAGTGTGCCAAAAATAAATGGGTTTCAGTATTTTTGTAATTTCGGAAGATTCGAAATGAAATGCGATCCGTTAGTTTCGGAGAGCTAATACAAAAGCCTATGCCATACCTAACTTTAGAATTTATTAAATAATGTAATAGGTGCATTATTTTTTATAATTAGATAATAGACTATTTTTAGCATCCGAAGTTGTACCTACACCTTCTCTTTATGGTTGATTGCGCCAGGACCTCATCTTACCTCACACGGACATCAGGAAAGACATCTTTCCTTTACTATTAATTCTTGCTCAATATCATGTATGTTTTTTTTATGTTGTCTTTCAAAACTATATGGATGCAATTATTATACTTTGTGCAATTGGCTTAGACTTAAGGGACCACCGTATGTTTAGTGCATCTCATAAACTGTCACGTTGTGCCATGATTGTATGTGAGTTATATTCGCATAGATGCGGACTTGCGTGCTGACTGATCATTGGTGCGTACAGGCCATGCGTTAGGATATAACTGCCATAGATTTTTTTAGAAGCTTGGCAGTTATTAAGGATTAAAACAGTGTCATGGAGTCGATACAGTTAGATCATTGGGGGGAGGGGACTGTTTAGCGTAGGGGCTACATTTATTTTTAAGGACATTTTGGGCCGAGGGTGACTCTTATGAGCACTACCTTCTGTCCAGGGATGATAGCGTCTCGGATGAGCGCTACTTGATGGTCACTCTCTATTACTTGCTTGCGTGAATCCGTTACAGCCCCTGCATAGAACATTGTCCTCAAAATGCATATCACATAGGATGGTTAGGAACTTTATCATGCATACTTTTCTGTTGAGCTTTATTATCAGTTTATTGGCACGATATTATGTGTCTTTGTTACGTCCCTCTGAGGACCTGGTTATCTCTCCAGGGTGTCTTGTGATTTTTTGCAGGTGCTTAGCTAAGGCCATGTCTTGTGCTCTATTTTATGAGATGTTGCTTTTGGATCGCCATCTCTTTTGCGTGACCAAATCATTTTCTTGTATAATTCTTTCTTATTTAAATTAGTTGGTAGTGGATTTGTCTCCGCCCAACGATTGTGTACATGACAAACTCAAAGTTGCTTTTATATTATTATTTATATTTGTGGATGAGATTTAGTGTCTTGGCTTTCTACATTTACAACTTATGTATACATACGAGCCGTATATTACTCGTATGTATACAGCTGGCATGATACATATCTAGTCTCAAGTATTTGGGACTAGGGCGTTACATGTTTTTGTGGTGGCCCATGCAGGTCAAGTTTGCCGTTTCGCTTATATTAATTTACCGAACGGGCCTGCAATATAGGATTAGAATCGGAATCTCTCCACATACTTGATCACCTTCCTTTACCTTCCTTGATTTCCATATTCCAACTCCCGTGGTCTCCCTTAATTTTTGTATCTTGCTTGAACTCTTTCTACCAACACCCTATCATCTCGGCTTAACATCGTTAGAAAGATGACTACACTAGATACTTATGGTCAGCCTATGGTAGAAGGATTACATTGGTAATTAGAATACATGGAGACGTTAACCAAGTTTCAAATGCATTTTTCTAAAAAGTATAATTTTTTAAATAGTAAATTCTAAGTTTGGTGGTAGCGATATTACCGGCTTTGAGAGATAAAGAAAGTTTTATTTTTGAGATTTCCAAGTAGTGATCACCAGAGGATTTATAGGATTTTATTATACTGCAGGAAAATATTGGAATCTATGCACAATTGATTTAAGAAATTGTTTGATTTCGAATTTTGATATTTATTATCTATTGGATTATAGCTATACGTCTTTGAGCAAATATAAAACTGATTTCATTGTTAAGTTGTGATATTTATGATTTATTGAGTTATAGTTATACACCTTTGAACAGTTATAAATTTGGTTCAAAATGATCTTAGAATTTAAATGTAGCCGTAGAAATTATTCTTGTACAATTTGCGATTAATATGTTTCTTAAATTTCAAATTTTAAGTGGAAGCAGCGACTTTTAAATTTTCGTTTAAAATATTTCAAAATATATAAAAAAATAATTTTTGAGGAAGATTTTCAAATTTTAAGTTGTGTCATGTGATTTATGATTTAGAAATCTATTTAGATTTTCAGTAAAAAGGTTTTTATTAGGATTATCAATAAATTGGTAAAAAAAAAGAAAAAAAGGAAACAAGTTTTATTTATGAAGATTTTAGAAAATATGTATGGTTTATTGAAAAAAAAAGAAAAAAAAGAAAAATAGAAAAGACCGAACGTTTTTTTTTATACATGTTGTCGGATTATGGTTGATAAGTGTATTAAAATATTGAACTTCAAATTTTAAGATTGTTTTTTTTTATATGCTAAGAGTTTTTCTATAGTTGTTTGAAATTTTTTGGGTTTTAAAATTTTGATTGATTGTAAAATTTTATGGATTCGTGAATTATGAACTATTGATTTCAATAGTTGGATTTTAACGATAAGTTTTAGAAAAAAAAAGTTAGTAATACCCTGATGAGAGTTTGCTTTGAGATTTATGAATGCGATTTAAATTTGAGTCATGATTAAATTGAACAGCTTTGAGTAAATACAATTTGATGGTTTATTTTTATTTTATTAAGGAACTTTTGGAGGAAACTCCAGTTAATTTTTTTTAATTGTAGGCCACGAAGATAACTCTAATGAGTTAGGAGTATTCCATACTAATTGTCATATCCCTCATAACCATGGTAGTAGTATATACACAAGTGTTGTTAGTCATTTACCAAATTACATGACTGTATTCCTAACTTATTTTACCTTGATCTACTAGAATCTGAATTATCTTTATTTCATACTGTAACTTGTTCATTTATTTTGTGCGATAATCTCATAATCTCCCACTTCCTATTTTAAATTCTTTTGTGTCCTTACCGTGACTTGGATATTTGGAGCACAACACTAGACTTTTCCTTCCAATAACTTTCACGTGCAAGACCTAGACATGCCCACCTTCATGTAGGTATATCATGTCCCACTAAAACACGTTCCCTTGTACTCTATTTTTATGATACGACTCTCAGGTCATAAAGACTAAATCATAACCCTACCATGGTACCGATATACTCTTTCGACCACAGATAGGGACTACATCTCGACTAAATTCTTTCAAACCGATATGTGATGATGCTCTACTTGAATTCCTTTAATGCTTAATTTGTGCCTTACCTTGATTATTTAACTCATTATCCCATCGTACTACTAGTTTAACTCTTGTAAGTTGGGTAGAATACCTCACGACCTAACCAACATTTTGTGAACCACATTGATAGGTTCACTTGGACCATAGAATTCAGTGGACCCTAACTTATCTAGTCAACCAAGCCGACTGCATAGACCCAAATTTTGGGATGAACTTAGATCTTATAAGATCTTGGACTATTTGATTCTTTCAACATTACCCTTTACTTATAATTTTATCTATCTATGATGCTAACATAGCTTAGTTTTGTAAGCTTATTCTTTATCAAGCTTGATCATGACATATGTTTAATGTAGGCGCCCACTAATACATTGTCTAATCAGAACTGACGTATTATGGTCTGATCAACCATAGTACACTTGGTTCGCTTTTCATATATTATTCTACGCGTATGGAGACATAGTCAAACTTGCCCTAGAGACTCATCCGCGACTGCCTTGACAATTCTACTTGAAACTTTTCCATCGTCTTTGAACCACGTATTCGTATTCAAAATATCATCCTTGAACTCTATATTGCATTCGCCTTCACCTACTTTAGAAGAGCGAAGACGCTTGTACTTGAATTCCCTCTAGCCGATCCTATCAATTATGATCATTATCGTTCCATGTGCTATATCCACGTCCTAAATAATCGTCCATTTTTCTTGGCCCTATATTATTATCGTGACCCTCTAAACGCTTAAGATTAGGAGTGACCCTCTTCACTGCCTTAATCAACTGGCTCTCAAGAAACCCTATTTTAAGGCCTCTAATCTATTCCCTCTATTTACCCCGCTAACCTTTATCGCATGTTCAAACTTTAAACCTTGCTCATTTTTTTCTCTCATTCTCGCGTTAACCCATGATTATTCTCGCCGTTATGGAAATCGAGACATCCTAATGCATCTTTCATTGAGCCTTGTGAATTGAATTGTCTTTCACCCCTCTACTAATTCTTAATTTCGAGGACAAAATTCTTGTAAGTTGGGTAGGATGTAAAATCCCTAAATTTCTACTATATATTTTTTATAAATATGGTATTGATTTTGGTACTTCGTATTTGTACGTCGCGTACGAGTTTACGTTTCGTAAATTTCTCGTTAAGTGCGAATAAGTACGAAGTACATATTTTTATAAAATGTTTTAATTATATAGATGTTGAAAATATTTCAAAATAATAGACGATAAATATTTTATATTGCTTGAAGTTGTAAATGCGTTGTGTCGAGGATTATCAAACTTTATTTTTATTTTAAAAAAGGTCATTTTATTTTATGGTACTAGTATAACAAGTAATTTAGAAAAACTGTGTTTTATATAAGTATTATTTTTGCATGCGAGTGTATATATATTGTATTTTCGAAATTAATTATTATCATATATTATCTCGAAAAGGTATATTAAATATGGGTTGATTTAATATTTAATTAATTATGGTGATTTAAGTTGAGAAAAAGTTATTAAGTTACTTAAATACAGTTTAAATTAGAGTTAGAATCTATCTACATTGGATTATATTTGATTGAGTTACTTTTAAATCAATTTGAATTAAATAGTGGAAAATCTAAGGGGAATTAAAACTCTTCTTAGTCCTTATCTAAATAAGACTTTTGTAAATCCCCTGATTTTTCAAAATAAATATTTGTAGAATTTTTGGATTTTTAAATAACTATTTATTGACTTATTATATAATTTATATTATTTACATATATTTAGTACAGTGCTCACTAGTAAATTTAGTATAAATATATATAAAGCTATTTTTCAAGTATATTAAGGATCTGAACTATATTATACAAACTTTTATCTCAAATTTTTAAGATTTATTTATAACTTTTATTACTTTTTACATGTTACTTGTATTGTACACTATTTACATAATATAGAATAAATGTCAATTTAGTATTAAATATTTCAGCTTGTATAAATGAGATTAGATAAAGGTTGTTTAAATAGATATTAACTCTATTTATTATCTATAGTAATTTTAAGTAATGTTATAAATAATTTAGATAAATATGAACTATATTTTAAGTTAATCTTAATCCTAAGTCTAATAGGAAAGCTTCCATATCTATATCCTATTATAACAAAGCAAACTCCAATTTATTTAAATCAAATCCTATCTAATTTAGATGATAAATATGAAATAAATAACAATATAATCCAATACATCCCCCTTCTATCAGTCATAATTCGAAATTATTTTTAGTCGAAACTCTAAAATTCGTCATTAGAATTCAGCCCCGCTTTTTAGTAGCAAGAACAACTTGCAACGACGATATCTCCTAGCTCCGAACTCCGTTTTGCCTCCAGTTTTTTTTAAAAGAAGCGTATCGAGGTAAGCTTTCCAAAAATATATTTTAATAACAAATTTCATTCTGTAGATTTCTACAAAATTGTTTGAGTATCTAGTGTCCCAAAATAAACGGGTTTCAGTATTTTTGCGATTTCGGGAGATTCCGGAAACGAAAATGCAATCCGTTTAGTTTTTCGGAGAGCTAATAAAAAAACCTATACCATATCCTAACTTTAGAATTTATTAAATAAATGTAATAGGTGCAGTATTATTTATAATTAGATAATAGACTATTTTTAGCATTCGAAGTTGTACCTACACCTTCCTCTTTGTGGTTGTTGATTCGTTGCCAGGACATCATCTTACCTCACTCGGACATCAGGCAAGAAACCTTGACATTACTGTTTAATTTCTTGCTCAATATCATGCATATTTTTTTATGTTGTTCTTTCAAAACTAGATATAGATACAAATTATTATACTTTATGCAATTGGCTTAGACTAAAGGGACCACCGTATGTTTAGTGCATCTCATAAACTGTCACGTTGTGCCACGGATTGTGTATGAGTTGTGAGTCGCATATAGATGCGGACTTGCATGCTGACTGATCATTGGTGCGTACAGGCCATGCATTTGGATATAACTACCAATAGATTTTTTTTTTAGAAGACTTGGCAGTTATTAAGGATTAAAACAATATCGTAGAGTCGATACATTTATAGTATCATTGGGGGGAGGGGACAGTTATTAGCGTAGTGGCTACATTTATTTTTACACATATTTTGGGATGAGGGTGACTCTTATAAGCACTACCTTCTGTCCAGGGCCAATAGCGTCTCGGATGAGCGCTACTTGACGGCCACTCTCTATTACTTGCATGCGTGAATCCGTTACAGCCCCTGCGTAGAACGTTGTCCTCAAAATGCATATCATATAGGATGGTTAGGAACCTTTACTCATGCATACTTTTCTGTTGAGCTTTATTATTCAGTTTATTGGCATGATATTATGTGTCTTGTTACGTCCCTCTGAGGACCTGGTTATCTCTCCAGGTGTGTCTTATGATTTTCTGCAGGTGCTCCAGCTAAGGCCATGTCTTGCGCTCTATTTTTCAAGATGTTGCTTTTGGATCACCATCTCTTTCGCGTGACCAAATCATTTTCTGGTATAATTCTTTCTTATTTAAATTAGTTGGTAGTAGATTTGTCTCCGTCCAACGATTGTATACATGACAAACTCAAAGTTGCTTTTATATTATTATTTATATTTGTGGATGAGATTTAGTGTCTTGGCTTTCTATATTTTACAGCTTATGTATACATACGAGCCATATATTTACTCGTATGTATATAGCTGGCATGATACGTATCTAGTCTCAAGTATTTGGGACTGGGGCGTTACAGCTATTGACACAGTAATGGCATTTCGAAGCTAGGCTGTAACCGAAACGGGCAAGGTTTTCATCCGTTGGGAGTTTGTTGTGCATAATTCTCGAGATTAACACCGACCATTTGATTGGAATACATGTACTCCAAATATGAATAAAATCTGGTAGTATAGGCATGTGGATTCGAGTAATCTCCCTAGCAGAAGTAACCGAGAACATCCTCGACTGAGTGTTCCCCCATCTCCATGCTTCATTAATGTAAATCATATGCTGATGAGAGATGTCTCTACAATGCAGGAGTCTCTTCCATACATGCGATGCATTGGATGTTATTGCAACCTCCGGTGGAGTCGCGTTAGAACAGTATTTGGTTTTGAAAAATTGAGTCCATTAGCTGTCTTGAGTTAAAAATTTCCACCATAATTTTATAGTCATTGCGTTCAACGTGTCCTCCAATCTCTTGATGCCTAATCCACCCTCTTCTTTAGTTCTGGCAATCCTGTCCCATCCAAGCCATGTCCGTTTCACAATTCCATCTTGAGCACCCCAGAAAAAGCTCGAGAACATGCTCTCTAGTCTATGCAATACTGCTATAGGAGGATTACAAGCAGCTAATGTGTAAACAGGAATCGAAGTTAAGACAACCTTGATTAGAATAAGCTTACCCCTTGGAGACAAAATTTTATTATGCCATCCCTCTAGCTTGAGACGAATTCTAGTCATAAGCTCTTCATACATGCTACCGTTACGTTGTCCTGCCATCAGAGGACACCCTAGATAGGTGAACGGGGGAGTACCTATGTTGAACCCTGTTCTGGACTCCAATTCGGATCCCCTCTCGTTAATTAGTTTCTTCGAGATGTATATAGATTATTTAGCGTTGTTGATTTTCTGCCTCGAGACAGCCTCATATCTCGTCAGTATTTCTGTGATTTTAGTAATAGAATGAAGATCTCCTGCTGCAAATAGAAGAATATCATCTGTATAGGCTAAGTGAGTAACCGGTTGGCATCCTCTGGGAGATGTAAACGATGTGAAACCTTAAGTCTCTGGCAATCTCTTCAAGCTACGAGATAGAACCTCCGCTGCAATAATGAAGAGTGCCGTGGAGAGTGGATCTCCCTGTCGTACTCCTCTAAATGCTTGAAAGTATTTCGCCGACTCGCCATTAATCAAGGGAGCATACCAAACATATATATATATATATATATATATATATATAACTAAAGGAAAGGTTTTATTGAAAGGTAAAGGTGGCTCTGACAGAGCAATACAGCAGTTGTGGAGCCAACAAAATACAAAACGGGTTCCTAAGAACCAGCTAGTAACAGAAGACATCGAAATAGACTAAAATTCGAAATTCGAAACCCGAATTCGAACTGTCACACAAAACCCGAGGGGGAAACGCGCATTGGGAAGGGTGCGGGCATACTGGCTACCCGTAGGAGAAAGGGCATGCGGCCCTAGGGGGAGGATGTGCGGGCACGCGACCCGAAGCGGGGCGTACGCCACGAGGCACGTGGGGTGTGGGTTTGCGCAACGCAGACGCGCAGACCGGGGAGACAGCCCGTGCGGCTCGAGGAGCCACGTGTCCCGCCCTGGCATAAAGCCCGAAGACGGGGGCTCCGCCGACGGACTGGTCAGGAGGGCCCGGAGTAGGACGGTGGTCCGGGTACGAGAGCTCTAACGGGGGGCGGAAGGGGAACCTTTGCTGGGCTCCGGCAGGGGAGACCGGCTCGACGATGCTAGGACGGAGACGGAAGGAAGGGAAGCGCCGCTCAGGGGGCAGGGGAGGCTAGACTGCCGGAGGGGAGCAGGGGCTCGTCCTCCGGAGAGGGGGCGTGAGTCCGAAGCCGAGAGCTCTGGAGAACGGGGGAGAGGGGCGGTACAGACGCCTGAGGGAGGGAGCTAGAGCAAAGAGGGGGGCGGAGGCTCTGGCTAGGGGCTGACTTGACGGTAGGGGAGGGTGGGAGGACCTCCAGCGGAAGGAGATGAGGGGGGCCGCCTGAGGAAGGGGACTCTCGGACGGCTGACGACGAAGCCTACCACCGCCTGCGGGGGGGGGGGGGTGTTCCTCTAGCATGCGGTGGAGGGAACGCCGAAGGTCTCCGGAAGGAGGAGGGAGAGGGTTGGACGGAGGCGACGCCGGGGACGTCACCGCCGGCAGGGCCGGCACCGGGGATGTTGACACGAAGGCGGTTGGGCCCTTCGCGGGCCGCTGCACAGCCATCAAGGCCCACGAGGGGGAGGCCACCTACGAAGGGGTAGGCGACGACGAGGGAGGAGCGATGGCGGCGGGGACCGATACAGGGCCGCCGGCGCACGACGGCCACTGTAGCGAGAGGAGGGGGCACCGCTGCGACAAGAGGGAGGCCGGCTGCGAGAGGGGGGCACCGAGCGGAGGGGGTCCCAGGGTGGGGGGTGGCGCCGGGATGGGAGGAGCTCCAGCCGGAGGAGGCACTACCGGCGTTGGGGCGAGCTGGACGACGGGGGGTGTCGCAGCGGCCTCGGGAGAGACGTTGACCGGCGGGGAGCCCTTCCTAAACCGGTGGTGCCGGTGTCGACTACGACATCGACGCCGGAGAAGAAGGAGAGGGTGGAGGGGTAGATAGGGGGACGAGGGGGGTCCGCTCGGCGGGAAGTCGGCGAGGTGGGGGGAGACCCTACTGAGGGACGGGCCAGGCGAAGCCCGGCCGACCTAGGGGTGGGGAACAACCCAGAGGGTGAAGTAGCTGAGGGTAGCCGCCGGGCCGGGGAGGTCGATCGGCCATTCCACCCACCAGATCCCGGCGGGAGAGGGCGGGGTGGAGAGGAGAGGGCCTCCCGTCCGCTGCCGCATCAGCTTCTCCATCAGGGTATATATATATATATATATATATATATATATATATATATATATATATATATATATATATATATATAATCAACTTATTGATATTGATGGGATATTATATATATATACATATATGACACTTAGTTAGAAAATATATATTGGACCATTTAAAATAAGGTACGAAGTATACATTCCAAATATATATCAACATGCACGTCTTTGGTAACACTGCATCACTACATGGGCTTGTGCTTGGTTTGGGTCTAGTCCGGGCTAGTTTCGTACAAATTTGTTTCCTAAAAGTCGTAAACTTAATAAATAATAAATTAAATCATTTATAGGAGTCAAGTCACAACTTAACCTGGATTTTCTAGTTAGGAGATCGCTATGGCTCGACCTTCCCTACCATGGCTAAAACACTAGTCAAGAAAATATTTATTGGACCATTTAAAATAAGGTACGAAGTATACATTCCAAATATATATCAACATGGACGTCTTTGGTCACACTGCATCACTACATGGGCTTGTGCTTGGTTTGGGTCTAGTCCGGGCTAGTTTAGTACAAATTTGTTTCCTAAAAGTCGTAAACTTAATAAATAATAAATTAAATCATTTATAGGAGTCAAGTCACAACTTAACCTAGATTTTCTAGTTAGGAGATCGCTATGGCTCGACCTTCCCTAACATGGCTAAAACACTAGTCAAGAAAATATTTATTGGACCATTTAAAATAAGGTACGAAGTATACATTCCAAATATATATCAACATGGACGTCTTTGGACACACTGCATCACTACATGGGCTTGTGCTTGGTTTGGGTCTAGTCCGGGCTAGTTTCGTACAAATTGGTTTCCTAAAAGTCATAAACTTAATAAATAATCAATTAAATCATTTATAAGAGTCAAGTCACAACTTCACCTGGTTTTCCTAGTTAGGAGATCGCTATGGCTCGACCTTCCCTACCATGGCTAAAATACTAGTCAAGGCACGCCACTTCACTATCCGTGCCATGATTTCTAGTCTTCTTGTATTCCAAAATCTAACCATGACTAAAGCTTTCTATCGTAATGACTATTTTAATAAATATTTATGAATTTCCAAAAATTTCCATTTTATTCAAATAAATAATAATAAAAATACTTCCAAAATTTCGGGAAGAGGAGTTGCAAATCTATCCACCTTAAAATAATTTCGTCCTCGAAATTTAAGGAAGAGTTCCCACTAGCTATCAATTATTCTCATGGTCATTTTGAAACTGCAAATCCTCGATGACTTCTACCCACCTTTGGTCACACTACCCATTCAACACATGACGTCCTAAAATCGATAACCTTGCATTATAGTTGCAAAAATTATTACCACTATATATCTTATGGCATATAGCGGCTTTTATCCCCTCTTATCTATCGAGCAACCAAAATTCGATAACCAAACTAACTTAAATTATATTTAAGAATTTTTGACAAATTCTAGACAGCACGATCATTCGTCACCTCGAAAGAGGATGAGACGAGAATCAATGGTACGATAAGGCAAGGAAGAATAATCGAGACGAAAACGAAGTTTTAAAGACGGTAGAGAAAGTACTAAGAGAATTTTCAAGGCAGAATGGATTGAGATTCCTAAGGGTTTAATCATCTTCACAGGCTCGAATCAGTACAGCCACAAAAAATACTTGTCACGACCCGCACCCGCTTTTCGGGATACAAGTTCGTGCGCAAGCCAACTCCGTATCAAGCGAACTCCAGCCCAACTCGAATACGTATATGCTGTCTAGAATTGGATATCACGTCTAATATGGTAAGCTAAACTATATCTCAATCCATAAGAAAAAATATAAAACAAGAATGAACATTATGGTTCATGGTCTGCAGCCCACTAGCAAGTATGTCCGATTAGACTCCGAAGAAATAACATGAGTCTATAAACTTGGCTAACAAGCAGAATATATTATGATAAGGAATATAACGCACGAGAGAATAACAAAGTAATATCACTAGCAAATACCTGAATCCTGCAGATGTAATCAACTATCATCATGGTCAGCTAACTAACTTCGTGCAATCAGCTACCTGAAGAGATCATCAGGTCCTCAGGGACTAGTAAGATACATAAAATATGCCTGCTAATATGATAATAGTAACATGTATGGAGGATAAGAACAGTGCAAGAAGAACATCCAAGAAGTGACATGTCATAGGGAAATGTAATACTAGACTTGGCTAACAATCAATCGAATAACTCCTATAGACTGTAGTACAATACAAGATATTCCCAATCTAAAGTATGTTTCGATTGTAGTACAATACAAGATACTCCCAATCGAGGATAGCCAATCCTAGTATCAATCTCATCTCTTAAAGAAATATAAAGGTCATGTAAATTCCTATAGACTGTAGTACAATGCAAGATACTCCCAATCAATAGTATATCTCAATTATAGTATAATAAAAGATACTCCCAATCTATATTGTATCCCAATTGTAGTATAATACAAGATACTCACAATCGAGAATGGTCAAGTCAGGTCAGATCAGGTCATACTCAAGACAGGTCCAAGTCCATCAATCACGACCAGGTCAAGTCAATCAAGAAAACATAGCATAACTGGCAACTCTATCACAAGATACGATGAATACTAGGAAGACCAATAAATAATCAATGGAAATAACTAATATCCTATACGTGCATGTAAATCTATAAAACAAGAGGGTAGTATATGATAACCCAATTGGAATATGAGAAGCATATGACAATATGAAACAAAATACAACAGGACAGAAAGCATATAAATACTGTATAAGTTTGGCAATGTATACTTGCTGGTGGTAGCACGTAGAACCAACAATATCCCGTCAATCGACGATCCATTAAAGTCAACTCTCACAACAGTCTCCGGAGGCTAAAACAGATATTACCAAGATGTTAAGATTGGTAAAATTAGCTAGGATTGCCTACCCATAATTCTAATTCTAGACACAAGAACAAAATAGTAATTTTTGGGTCAAAATGTTATCCGTCGTTAGATACGCTTTGCACCAAAAAACGTGCTAGAGCCTATGGTCTCTAAAGCCGTCAAACTATGTCTACGGATTTTGTTTTTGATATAGATCCAACCATATGTCCAAAGTTAGTTTTCGGTGGACCATGCACAAATTTGCTTATTGGATCGGGTCGTGGGCCGGCCAAAATAGCATTTCGGTCGACCTTCTCAGAATCGAACCAAACTTGGCGTACATGACCCAAAAAATTGATATGGTCCTGTTGGCGGAAGTTTTGTCTTGAGATGACGAATGTGCACAAAGTAGACTAATTTGCAAAGAGGCCGATACGGTAAATTTTGTCAAATACACATCAAATTCGTCGCGCACACGCGACCAATTCAAATTCCTTCAAAGCCCACACGTCCGCAATATCGACATGCACCTTTTGATACTTTTGGTTCGCGACCACGTCGTCCGGTTTGTTAGAGCGCATGGCATATCGATGGTTTTACTAAAAAGTTACATTTTAAACAATTTTCTCAATGTATAGGATATCAATTCAAAAACTACAAAAAGGGTATTGCGGCCCTATAGGTTGTCTATAAGTGTCTTTAGGTAGATTTTTAGGTTCTTCCATCCATTGTTCCAGAAACGACTTCCAAATAGGGCTCTATAAACAGTTTTAATGTTCTGTTTTTCATGGTTTTTATTGATCTTTAAAAGTGTTTCTAGAAATTCTAACCCAGTAGATTTTATTCTACTTTGAACATGGTTTGAGTGGGTCAAGCCAGCTACGCATAGAAATTTACGGATCAGGAATCGAATAAACGCAGACGGACAAATCATACCGTGAATATAGGAGGATCGCTGGGGACTACTGCCACTGTTGCTACCTTTACAGCTGCTGCCTCATGATTATGGCCTGCCTGTGGCTGCCAGCGGCTGCTTCACTGCGATGCGAGGTTGTAGAGTGGCCGCCCGGGTGTCGGGGGGTGTGGGGCGTGGCAAGGTTTAGGGTTAGTGTTTTTCTAATCTCTCCCTCTCTCGACTAATATATGCATACTGTGCAGTTTTGGAAGAATGCTGGGATGGGCTCGGGTTTGAGCTGGGCTGGGAATTTCACCTTCTTCCTTTTCTTATATATATTTTTTTCTTCCTTTTCTTATATATATATATATACATATATATATATACATATATATATATATATATATATATATATATATATATATATATATATATATATATACCCTATTTTATATGTATATAGTTCCACTTTTATAAATATCCCAATAATTATAACAAAACTATATATTATTTTAGTTATATATTTATGCAACCTAATGTATTTATAATGCATTTCTATGTACATGTATTTCTAGCCTATTATCCTAGAAAAATCTAAAATATATTTAGCAAGTTATCATATTTCGACAAAAAAAAAATCCCATCAATATCAATAAATTGATTATATATATATATATATATATATATATATATATATATATATATATATATATATATATATATATATATATATATATATATATATATATGACAATTAAAAAAAAAATATATATATGACAATTAGTTAGAAAATATTTATTGGACTATTTAAAATAAGGTACGAAGTATACACTCAAAATATTTATCGATATAGACGTCTTTGGTCACACTGTATCACTACATGGGCTTGTGCTTGGTTTGGGTCTAGTCCGGGCTAGTTTGGTACAAACTGCTTTTCTAAGAGTCATAAACTTAATAAATAATCAATTAAATCATTTATAGGAGTCATGTCACAACTTAGCCTAGTTTTCTAGTTAGGACATCGCTATGGCTCGACATTCCCTACCATGGCTAAAACACTAGTCAAGGCACACCACTGCACTATCCATGCCATGATTTCTAGTCTTCTTGTATTCCAAAATCTAGCCATGACTAAAGCGTTCTATCGCAATAACTATTTTAATAAATATTTATAAAATTCCAAAAATTACCATTTTATTCAAATAAATAATAATAAAAATATTTTTAGAATTCTGGGAAGAGGGGTTACAAAACATCCTTCTATGGAAGATGGAAAAGCATGGCACCAATCACCTGATCGCTTTCATCCTTCCCTACCATCATCCATAGCAGCCTCTGATCCCAGCCCCCCTCCGCATCGCAGAGGTAGCGGATACGCAGTCCGAGCACCGCAACGCTCGCCTCCACATCTACAAGCTGCAACTTCCCATTATAGAGCCACTGCTTCCAGAAAAATGAGGATGCCCTGTCCCCGGCCAGCAGGCTAATATAGGCCTCCTCCAGCTCCCTAGCAGCCAATATCTATCGCCAAATTGTAGACACGTCGGAGGAGTTCATCACGTGACAAGGATATAGCTTGGAGAAGTATCTGAGGCAGAGGAACTTATACAAAAAAGAGTCGTGAGTCCGCAATTTCCACCAATGCTTGACTGAGAAAGCTTCTGTCATCTCGTAGAGTCTCCTAACCCAAGGCCACCTTCGACCACCTGACCCATGTATGACAGGCAACCCCTTTCTTCGATCCCAAAAAAATTAGAGAACGTCTTCTCGATCCGGAGTAAGACACGTTTGGTGGGAATACAGGCGACTAATTTGTAGATCAGAATGGAGAAGAGGACGTGCTGCAGAAGCATAAGCCTCCCCTGTAGAAAGAAGGCGGTTATGCCTAGCTAGAAGGCGCTTCCCGATACCCTGCACCATTGGTTCGAATAATGCCGTATTTCTTCTACCGTTCAAGAGGGATAGCCCCAGGTATTGAAATGGAGGGTGGGAGATGGGGAAGCCCGTCGCCCCCGCTAAGCTGCTACACCGGTCCACTGGAAAGGAGGGCTCGATGATGACCCTACTCTTAGCTTTGCCAATGACTTGGCCCGATAAGCGCTCATACATGTTCAAAGTTTGCATGAGGACCCGTACCGCTCTTTTGTCTCTATTGGAGAAGATGAAAATATCATCCGCGTACCCCAGGTGTGTGACCCATGGACACCCATTATTGATGGAGTAGTATTGAGAAGGTTGAAGGCTCAGCAGCTTGGTCAAATTCCTACTCAGAGCTTCGGCAGTAATCACAAATAATGCCAGGTAGAGTGGATCACCCTGTCGTACGACACAAAATGAACGAAAGAACCCCCGACACTTCCTGTTGATGACCATATAAAACTAACTATTACTCACCGATCGGAACATCATATCGATCTGTTTGCTACAGAAGCCGAACCTCTTCAAAACACATAGCAAGAATTGCTAGTCTAGACGGTCGTATCTTTGAGCCTGTCAAGCTTAATGGCCATATTATTGCCTCTATTTTTATGACCTAACTTAGATATCATCTCCTGTGCCAGAATGAGATTGTCTACAATATTGCCTCCACCAAAGAACCCACTTTGTAATGGGGAAATAATGAAAGGAAGCACATTCGCCAGATGATTAAAGAGCAAATTTGAGATTATCTTGTTAGAAAAATTGTAGAGGCTGATTGGTCTATAATCGTTGAAGGATTCCAGGAAATCGAGTTTAGGGATAAGGATTTTCATGGTGCTAAAGACAGAGCTCGGATATGCAACTCCCTCGAAGAAGCATGTGGCAGCTTCCAAAAGATCTTCCTTAATGATATCCCAACATTGGGTACAGAAAACCCTAATAAAGCCGTCGGGCCCGGCCAAGCTGTTGGAATCAAGTGGCTTAATCACCCCTGTGATCTCCTCCATGGTCGTTGGAGCCATAAGCATCGTGTTGTCTTCGACGGAGATAAGGGACGGGATCGCCGACAGAAATTGATCATCCTGCGTCACCTGCGATTTCTAAAAAAACTTAGAACAAAATCGGATGGGTTCCACTTCGATGGAGTCTGTCACATGCCCATCCTCTCTGCAGATCCAATGCACAGAGAGTTTTTTTTCCTTTTATTGCTAACACAAGCATAAAATAAGGCGGAGTTACAATCCTCTTCGAAGTCCCATTTGAGCTTCGTTTTCTACAGCCAAAATAACACCTCAAATGCCTCCCGCTGCTTCAAGTTTGCCTTGGCCTCGTATAGCCGTGAACGGAGGCAGGGGTCATCCAATCCGTTAAAGGCGGTCTCTACAGCCAACACCTCACCCTCCAACACCTTAAATGCCTCAAAGATGTTACCGAAAGCCTCGAAGCTCCATCAAAAAAGTGCCTTTCGAGTAGCTGCCAGCATCAACCACAACTTGACCAAACTGTTGAAATGAGAAATAGAATGTTAGGCCTCGGTCACCATACCAAGGTAATCTGGATAAGATAGCCAAAATGAGAGAAACATGAAGTCAGTAGAGCCCAGCTTCACCTAAGAATAGATCAAAAGAAGAAGAGGGGCGTGATCCAACTCCGCATGATTCACATGCTTAGCCTGGGAAGCCACAACCATTTGACGCCACCGAGGATCAGTTAGACACCGACTGAGTCGAAACCACTGTGTGTGTTTCCCCTTTTGTGAATTGAACCATGTGTATGGGTTGCCCAAGAATGTGAGCTCAATAATACCAGCGACAAGCTAAAAATTGATGAAGTAATGGGTCGATGAGGCATCTGGAGTATGGCCCCTACTGCGTTCCTCCGCTTTCGATATGGCATTGAAATCTCGACCGTAAAACCAAAAGAGGGTCCAAGCACATTATACCTGAAACATTCTCTCCCATAGGATCCGTCGTTCCTACTTAGAATAGCTCCCATGGATAAAAGAAGTAATCATTTCTTTCGGCAGCTCCGCAATCCTTATGGAGAGGGAGATAACTTGATCAAATGAGTCCACAACCGAGAAAGATATCTCATTCCGTGACATTACCCATATGTTGCCTTTAGAATTCAAAATTGAAGATTAGAATCCCAGGGATAGTTGATAAGAGAGTAACTTCGAAGTAGCCACCTTCAGCTCAATGATAAAGAGGAGCCGCACATTATATAAATTGCACAGAACTTTCAATATATTGAAAGTAGAACCCCTACCTACCCCCTGCATGTTCCTTATATGGAACTTAATCATGAAGGGGTAGGGGGCTCAGCCTGACTGCCGATCAAAGAATGCGGGTAGTAGAGGTCGTGGGCAGATCAGCCCCGTCAACTGATTTACCTTACTTTGTTTTCCTACTTCTATTATGCTCTACTCTAGAGGGCATTAGAACCTCCTCCTCAGATTCGGCGAGCGCGGCTCAGGTGTTCACCAGGAAGACCCCATACTCAGAAGCCCTGCCCGTAGTGCTAAACAATATGCTAAGCGGCGTCTTATGATTCAAGTCAGCATACCCCTACGCTTTACACGACCTGGCCTGAGGAACTTCCTCCAGAATTAGAGCAGCAATAGGTGAGTCAGGCATTCCTGCCGAGGGTGTAGGTGTGTAAGGAGTCACAACGCCAGTGCCTTGCCCCAAATCTCGGCTACCGAGGCAAAGAGCCGCATCCGCGGAGGAGATCAGAGGCACGATAATGGAGACGACATTGGTATGACATGCTAATACTTCCTACACACCACTATTTCTCGAGACTGGATGACTCAAAATGACGGAGCAGCCACCACCACCACAGGGACTAGGGAGGAGGCCTCTACGACATGCAAAAGAGGATCACAAATAGGGTGCGTACAATCACCCATCGAGGATAATCTAAAGTAAATTGGAGCAATAACAATATTTGCTTGAACCGATTGATCTGGGCCAGGAATGACGCTTCAATGTCCAACCAGGCCCCGAGAAGCACCTGATCACGTTGGACCATCACCCTGTCTGGACCCGCCGATACAGAGGCAAATGCATCTAGACGACGTTTGTAGCTACCAATCACGTGGCCTTGGTGGTGGTACCCTAAGCAGAAGAGAGGTGGCGATTCATAGACTGTCGCTTGCCTATAGCTCCTATTATCCAGAAGGCTTACTCAGATATAGGTTGTGAGGTGTTTGCTCGAATCTACCTCCATGAGGACCTGAGCACAACTGGGGCACGATTAATCGATCGTAGGCTTATCCAATTGTAGAGGGGTGCCAAGCGCATGGGCTATGTCATAACTCGCACCATATCTAGGGGCACGAGCACGTGGGAACGTCAAGCCTACGCCACAGTATCGACGGTAGAATGCTGTATAGGTCGTCTATAAAATCTATCATCAACAATATATATATACCTGTCATCTCCGTACGGAGGAATATATATAACTCAATCACATGAATCTAAGGATGATACGCACGAAAGATAAAGATATAATAAAAATAAGAAAGTTGGAAATAGATGCAAGTCACAGAGTCACAACCAGAAGTTCATAGTTCAAAACATTGTACAATCCAAAAACAATGTATATACTACAACCCAAAATAATAAGCTGGAATACAGTCCAGTCAAACCTACTAGTCTAAGATCCCTACCAGTGGTGCGTCCTCTAAAGGCACCGGCTCCACTGAATCCAAGTGGTAAACCGCATCTACGTCAAACTCGTAGAAGGTCAGGCAGTCTGTATCTGAATCCTCTGAAAAACGCAACGAAGTTATCCTGTCAGGACATGAGCAAGTACAAACGCTAACAACAGTTCCATAAGAATTGACATATTCTATAAGAGACAGTTATAATGAAATACAAGATGAAATATCAAGACTAGAATATAAACAGAATATGTAAATCTGGATATCTTATCAGGGTATAAAATACTGAAAATGTAGACCAGTAATAACTGATGTTTAATATAAACATAAATGGTGCCTTGAGATATTAGAGCGTTAATTGTCTTGGGTCAAGATCAGGCTCTTCCATTTGACCGGCTATGGTGCAAGAACAAGCGCAGGTAAACTTGGAGATCAGGCCAGCCAAAACGGAAAGCTATGATGCAAGTAGTATCAAGTCAGGCTTTACCCTACGTGAGGCGAAGGTAAAGCTATGTTGCAAGTAGTATCCAGTGGGGTATGATCACATAACCTCTAATAACTATCCATCCCCGAGTAGTATAATGGATTCAACCATGACACATCATGACACAGAATTTAAAGAGCAGGGAGCCAGCCCACTCCCAAATCGGTGTCTATACAAGTACATGAAACAAAATTGAATAATGTACTCATATACCAGGTAAACCAGGAATAACCTTTCATGACGAAATCCAACGTATACTAGTCCGTGTACTATCGGGTCGAAAATCAAGTAAGGCACTACAACTGAATCAGATATAGCAGATATCAAGATAATAAAAACTATCAGAATGTACTCGTCTGCGGTCCTGAGAAGTCAATAGTAATCGAGGTTCAAAGGATAGTCACAGACCTAAATATGAAATATACAAGAGTTAATTTAGGGGTTAATAGTATATGACATGATATCCTAGTGTATGCTATACAATCTAGGTCAAACTCAGTCAAACTAAGTCAAACTAGGTCACACAAAGTCAAACTAGGTCAAACTAAGTTAAACAAGGTTAAAGGAAGTCAAACCAAGTCAAACATGGTCAAAGAAAGTGTCAAAGGAAGTCAAACCAAGTCAAACTAGGTCAAAAGAAGTCAAACTAAGACAAACTAGGTCAAAGGTTGACTTATAGTTGACTTTTGATCAACTGGTCAACTCCTACTCCAATCTAGATTGACTCACAGTTACATTTTGGTTAACTGGTCAACTCTGGTCAAGTTCTAGTCAATTCTAGGTCCAATATTGACTTTTAGTTGACTTTTAGTTAAAACAGTCAACTATGGTCAAACGGGGTCAACTCTAGCCTAGGTATCCTATTCCTAGCATTTACCTACCAAGATACCACATATCTTGGCCCTAATGGTATCCCAGTACCAATATCTTGGTTTAGCACTAATAACTTAGCCTAAGGTGACCCTTACCTTAGCTAGGTGAACCATTACCTAGGTATTACCTCAATACCTTAAGGTAAACCCCAAACAAAGTCTCTACCTTAGTTTATAGGCACTCCTCTACCTTAACATGGTATCCTAATACCTTACTCTTGTATCTTGATACTAACTTTGGTATCTTGATACCTTATCTTGAAGATATCACAAATACCTTACCTTACCTTACCTTACCTTACCCTTACTAAGGTAATATCTTATTATCTTGAGATACTAGTCTTAGTGTCCTAAGATACCCATTTCCTAGTATCCTAAGATATCACACTTCTAACATCTAATTTCTATCATCTATCCATCTATCTAACATATCTAAATCTTAAGCTAACTAACCCAAGCTAAGATATCTAACATATCTATCTCTCTCTTAGGTATCTAACATACCTTAACTTCAACTAACCTCTAACATATCCCACTCATACCCACACCTATAGACAAAAACAAACACTCTTATATGGACACTCACACATACAAATATACATTCACTAATACTAATAAATATATATATCCAAAACATTTCGAAACCTATCTGAATACCCAAATCCTCCTAATTCTACCCTCTAAGGATTAGACACGTACCCCACACAAGCAAACTAACTCGTGCACGCGAGCGAAAATGAGAAACTAGGTCTGAAGGGCCAAATGACCATTCTGGCGACTCCCGGGTATCCGATTCATGATACCACACGATACAGACACCAAACCTATCCGGATTTGACCCAAACTCTACCCACGAATTCTAAATAATGATTAGGACCTATTCTAAGTGCTAACTTACCGATTGTAGTGTCGGTACAAAAAGTCACTCGTGTGTTGGAACCCGAAAATCCCGAAAAGGTCAATTTTTATGATTACTCGCGAAACGATCCCACAAATACAAATATGGACACGTACCAAGCCTCATCTCACCCAAACAAATCTAATTAGGTCTACTTTGGCTAGGGACAATATTCAAATATGTCAATTTAGGATTTTTCCCAAATTTGGCATTAAACCTAGGCCAAAAGTCCCAAATCGGGTCCAATGGGTTCCAAATATCTCCTAATGGGTTATCCTACACCTCGGGCATCCTCTAATATGCAAATGATACTAATTAGAAGTAATTACAAAGGTTAGAGTGAGGGTTTACCTCTTGGGATTTGGATCCCAAGAAAAAGTCCAAAAAGCACTTCTTTTTAGGTCAAAGCCCAAAATCTATGCTTCCTCCACCACCAAGCTAGATCTACCTAGATCAAAACCACAAATAAGAGATAAACAAGAGTTAGCACCAAGATTAGAGAAAGAGATCTAGAGAATTGGAAGAGATTTGACTTACTTGGAGCTTGAAATCATAGAAGGAAAAAAGAGGATTTTGTAAAATGAGAGAAAAGAAGGAGAGAGAGTGTGTTCTTGCAAATGAGAGCATGGGCGGGGGGTTTGCTGTTGGCCAGCCACATTTTGGAGGGTTGGGGCATTTGGAAATCTACTAAAATGCCCTCCAAGTTAAAGAAAAGAGTGGTCTTGAGTTGGGGTCAAAAGGATAACTTGGAAACTCCTAATTCCAAGTTCTAATTCTAATTCTAATCCCTAATCCCCCTAAAATCAAATAGGATTAGTCAAAAATAAATATCTGGGTTTGGTCATAACAAGTTGGTCAGGTTCAGTTGGGTCCAAAACTGACCCGGGTTACTAACACAAGTAAGAATGAGATAAAACTCAAACCCAACCAAATAAAACCCCAAAACATAATTTTGAAATGAAAAATTTGCCCTCAATTTTGAAATAACAAATTTGTCCTCAATTTTGAAAACTGGAGGTAACATATCTATCCTCCTAAAAAAATTTTATCCTCGAAATTAGAAGAAACAAGTACAGAAAAGACAAGCAAGAAACAAACAAAACAATACCTCAAGGCTCGAAGAGATAAGGATAACGCTCCCGCATGTCGTCCTCCCTCTCCCAGGTAGACTCACCTGGAGAGTGGTGCCTCCATGCAACGCGGACCAAGGGTATAACCTGGTTTTGGAGCACCTTCTCCCGACGATCCAGAATCTCCGCAGGCTGTTTCGGATAGTTGATAGTAGGCCCCACCTCGATCGTGGAATGATCTAATACATGGTTAGGATCTGCCATGTACCGCCTTAGTTGCGACACATGGAACATGTTGTGCACTCCCTCGAGCGTAGACGGCAAGTTTAGTCGATAGGCTACTATACCGACCCTCCCAAGGATAGTGAAAGGCCCAATGTAGCATGGGCTAAGCTTTCTGCCTCGGCCAAAATGAAGCGTGCCCCGTGTCGGAGAAATCCTCAAGAACACCGTATCGCCAACTTAGACACAAAGCAAGACTCAATACCGATCACAAGCAAATAATCACAAGCAAGCACAAACTTAAACTGAAACTAACCTCGAACTCTAACGATCTCCGGTGGCTATCGGCCCAATACCGCTACCTATCCTGAGCCGCCCGAAGTCTATCTTTGATAAGTCCGCTGAATCTACCACCATCTCCGGGCCAAACAATACCCTTTCACCAATATCGTCCCATGATAAAGGAGTGTGACATCTCCGTCCGTATAGAGCCTCAAATGGTGACATCTCTATACTGGTCTGGTAGTTGTTGTTGTAAGCAAACTCTACCAGGTAAAGATGATCCTCCCAAGAACCCCTGAAGTCTAGAATACACGTGCGAAGCATATCCTCAAGAGTCTGGTGGTCCTCTATGACTGTCCGTCAGTCTAGGGGTGATAAGCGGTACTGAATTTGAGCTGGGTGCCCAAACTAGCATCTAAACTCCTCCAAAAGTGGAAAGTGAAACGACTATCCCGATCCGAGACTATTTTCATCGAAACTCCGTATAATCTGACTATCTGACGCACGTACAGCTATGCCAGCTTCTCCATAGACAAACCCATTTTGAAAGACAAGAAGTGGGCCGATTTGGTCAATCTATCAACGATGACGCATATCGCGTCTTTTCCTCCAGAAGATCATGGAAGTCTGGACACAAAGTCCATGGTGATGTGCTCCTACTTCCACTCTAGAATGCATAAGGTTGTAGTAATCCACCTGGCCTATGTCTCTCAGCTTTCACCTGCTGACACACCAAGCAACGGGATACAAATTGAGCTACCTCTCGCTTCATGCTATACCACCATACATGCTCTCTCAGGTCTCTGTACATCTTGTTGGCTCCAGGATGCATAGAGTATTGAGAGCGATACGCTTCCTGAAGAACCTCCTCCTGAAGCTCTCCACTCAGAACGTACAGTCTAGCACCATGCCTTAGCAACCCATCTTTGACTATAGAGAAATTGTCGAGCAAACCCGCCTGCACCTGCTTCCTGATGCTTCTCAGGGCAACATCATTATACTGCACTGATCTGACTCTGTCCATCAACTCAAACTGAATCTGTAAGCCCCACATCTGAATCTCCATACCCGAAACAATTACCTCGATACCCAAACTATGCAGATCGGCCAAAAGATAACGATATGCCGTCAAATACATAGCGACTGGATACCTGCTCAAGGTATCTGCAATTATATTGGCCTTTCCTGGATGGTACTGCAATGAGATATTAAAGTCCTTCATCAGCTCGAGCCACCGTCTCTGTCGCATGTTTAACTCCTTCTGGGTGAACATGTACTGCAAGCTCTTGTGATCCGTGAAGATCTCAACTCGCTCTTCGTACAAGTAATGCTTCCACGACTTTAAGGCAAAGATAACAGCTACCAACTCCTGATCATGGGTGGGGTAGTTCATCTTATGAGGACGTAACTGCCTAGATGCATAGGCAATCACCTTTCCGTGCTGCTGAAGAACGCAACCCAAGCCCTTTCCAGAAGCATTACTGTAGATCGTGAAACCACCAGTCCCAGAAGGCAACGTCAAGATAGGAGCTGAAGTCAACCTCTTCTTCAGCTCATCGAAGGCAGCTTGACACTCCTCAGTCCAGACGAACTCCATATCCTTCCTGGTAAGTGTTTGCAAAAACAAAAGTTGATCTTTATTTCAACAAACTTTGTAAAGAAGATTAGAAGAATTCTGGGAAAGTACAACTATAGGAATTCGATCTGAAGACGATCACTTTATCCCTTGGACGATGTGAACTTTGAAGACGGTAGCCTCTGAAGATTACAGCAGCACTTCGGCAAGAACTCCTGATCTCTGGTGATGATTCTGATCTCTGTACATGTGTATGATCCTCTCGAGGAAGGACTTGAAACTCTATCTATAGAGTTCTGAAAATAACTAACTTTTAGTTATTCTGGACTGCGCAAGCTGGATTGCGCTACGTTGGACCGTGCAGACATTAGACTGTGCTGACAGTTATTTGATTGTAGGCCAACTGTAGTGGACATATGGCATTATTTGATTGAAATGCGCATGATCGTGTACAGACGGTTACCACGTAATGAGTCATTGATGGCATAAAGGCCACATATACTTTGTCAGTTGTATTGATGGAGTGCGCCACCTGAATTGC
Source organism: Iris pallida (assembly GCA_029216955.1). Classification (NCBI taxonomy): domain Eukaryota; kingdom Viridiplantae; phylum Streptophyta; class Magnoliopsida; order Asparagales; family Iridaceae; genus Iris; species Iris pallida. Next base: position 81,423 of record JANAVB010016267.1, on the reverse strand, counting down.
GCTGACTTCGGATTGCGCTGGGTTGGACCGCACTGAGATGGACTGCGCTGCAAAGAGTCTGGCAGAGTGCGCTGCATGTACAGCTATCCTCGAGTGCTATGCTGCATGATAAAAGAACAGTTTCCTCGTTCTCCGTGCTGTCAGCTGTCAGAAGATCTGATTCTCTGTCAAGTAATGATGACAAGGCCACGTCAGCATACGCTCTTGAATGAGTGTGCAGTTCAGCCTGCACAATTGAATTATTGCGTAATCTGTCTTCTGTGCAGTTCACATGAAGGATGTATAATTTGATTTTGACGACTTTGTTGATGGGTGCAACTTGATTTTTAGGACCTACAAGACCCCCTTCAAAGTTTTCGAAGTTTGAAAATAGTCAAAGCTTCGAAATACTTTGAATTTTTTGATTTTGAAAATCAAGTTGCACATATAATGACCTGTCTGCGCAATCAGAAGAATTAGCTCATGTTTATCCGACGCAATCTGAGGAGTCTGTTCATTCTGGAAAACTATAAATAGTTCTCCGTTCTCTCACTGCCATTCTTTACTTGCTTCTAATCATCTGAAAGAAAGAATTTCCTGAGCTCTCCCAACTCTCCTTCTTCTTCTTTATCAACCTTAATGGCTCCAAAGCGCTCCGCCGCTGAGAAAGGCAAGGCCCCCGCCGAGTCTTCGGCTCGTGCTGTGTCGCACCCTTCTCGACATGAAGTTGCACATCCTGTACTGCAAGGTAGACATCCGTTCGAAAACCCTTTTTATGGTTCTTCGTCATTGCTGCATCTTCAAACCGATCTCTTTTTTAGAGATTTGGTTACATTGTGCTGCCCTATTTAGGGTTTTGATTGCACAAAACCAATAATCTTTATTTTTATGAAGACTATTTTCTTGCGCAATCGGTTACATCGTGCTGGCAAAAGTCAGCACAGTCTGCTGATTTGTGCAAGGCTGTCCAGCGTAAACTCATGCTTTGCGCATGTTATTCAGCACAACCTGATAGCTTGCGCAAGTGGATGAGTTGGCGCCACTGGATAGTTTGTGTATAGAAGCTATTATTGCACAATCTGATGCTTGTGTAATCTGATGCTTATGCAATCTGATGACAGAATCTTTGATTTTACTTGTACTGAATTATGTTTTTTTTTTGTTTGATGCAGTTAATATCAGAGAGGATCCTGAGTATAAAATATTTGCAGGGTCCCTTGCTGAGCCGGAATTCAAAAAAGATTTGTCCCATGTGCTCTTCCCACAATATGCTCTACCATCCTCTTGCCAAGCTATCTTGATAGCTCAGGACAATGAGACTTTGTTAAGTTTGATGAATGGGCAGCCCTTGCAGTCTGCTGACGCCATTACCCACAAGAAACCTATGTTCTTATTTGGCGAAGCCATCGACAAGACCCCGTGTTGAGCAGAGAACTTTCCAAAGGAAGGAGAAACTGATCCTATTATCGAACATTGCTAGATGTCTCCCTCTGGCCCGCTATGCCCATGCAAGCCATCCCAGGAGGATAGACTGGGACATTACTCCCCTCCAACATGCAAGGACATGAAAGATTTGTGTCAAGAAAGGCCCGAACAATAGAGATATGTTCTATAGCTCATCTGAGCATCATTACGCTTTGCTTAGAGGGTTGAAGCCAGGCTGCATCCCTCCATAGAACTCTTCCTTGCTGCTGCCGGTGAGGACACCAATCTTTGCTAATGAATATGCAAAGGCAGAGGGCAGATACTCGGATCAGGATATCCGACTGACCGGTCTGGTGTACCCGGAGAACAGAAGGTAGAACTGCATAGCCAACTGGGTATTGGCTCAGTTTGAAGATAAACTTAAAGAGATCGAGCTTTATAATGCGGTATATACTACCGTGTATAACTTCCACCCAAACCCTCATTTATTTTTGGCCTTGGCAGAGAGGTATAATTATAGGACAGGGACATTCATGACGTCCTGCGGGGAGATGGGATTAGCCCTCCATGAGATGAAGTATATCTCATGCCTACCAACGGAAGACTTCCCTTATGTGGAGTATGTTCCCACAAACGATGAGTTAGATAGACTAAGTCGAGAAAATACAGAGATGGTGGCAGTCTTCGACGAACTACTGTGCCATTACAACATATGCTCCCTGTACTATAAGAGCGGCTCTTCCGACACCTGTTATTCATCGAAGTGGTTGCCGTATCTTTTTCTTAATCATATCATTGAGAAAAAGACTAAGGATCATGACACATGCAACCCAACTTTTATCCAATTCCTCAGCCACAGTGAAGTAATAAAACTGATGGAAGAGAATAAGAAAATGGATATCAGAGTTAATGATGAACACCAATACCCTCCACTCAAGACCGGATATTTTGTTGAGAGCTTTATAAGAATGGGCTACAGGTCCATGTCTAGAGAAGCCCAGCTGGCAGGATTCTTGACATACTGGCTCCGTCGATTCGTCGTATCCAGAGCAAGTGCCGTGGATCGCTTCCACCGCGGCGTACTTTTTGCTGCTGTCCGGTTAGTCTTCGGCTACCGAATGGATTTGCTATCAGCGATGACCTATAGAATAAATACAGGTCTTCGTCTGTATGTTGACTCCATGATCAAATGGAAGGGTGAGAAGGGGAACTTTCCTCGACTGGTGTTGTCTTACACCTATCTATTCGGATGGTTGCTTCTGCACTATCCGTCCTTGATGAACCCCGATATTAGAGCAGTCGACGGAAGCTTTCTGCGGAGATTCTCCCAGGGTAAGTGGGTGTACATTAGTCTGAAGGACTGCAGACGTGCCCTGAACCTTAGGAAGGGATGGAATTTTTACTGCTTTGCCGCTCCAGCTGGTTATGAATTCATGGCAACAAATCTGGTTGACCTTGGGAGGCAACCGCTGGGTCGAGCAGCTTTTGACTGGCTGAAGGCGATCAGACCATTGCATTTGGTGTACAAATTTGAAGAGGAGTGCTATTTGGAACCATATCTGCCGAGTCGCTTCGTTCGTTAATTTGGTTACGACCAGTTCCATGTGGGCAACGCTATAACTTGCCTACAAGGAAAGGGGTACCTGATTGATGGTGCCAGAGCATGGGCCTACTACAACGCTCGAGACACAAGGACAGTGTTCTCGATGCCAAACAAGAATGATAATGGCCCTAGAATGTTATATACATATTCACTGTTTTACACAGCTGTAAATACTTTCGCCGAGAATTTCAATCTGGTGGATAGCTTCGCGACGGCGGCGCGTTTGAAAAAAGGAGCAAGTGCTATACTAGCTCCATCAAATGATGAGAAACATGAGCCAGTGGACGATCCCTTGGAAGCCTTAAGGGAAATTAACTTCCCTGAGGAAGTTAATGAACCACTGAGAATTTCTTTGAAAGTTGTTAAGTCTCCGGCTAGGGAAGGGAAGAGAAGGATTAATGAGCCTTCCTCTCCTGTTGCCAAGAAGAAACTTCTCTTGGACGCATCAGAGAAAGTCACTACTAGGTCACAGTCTCGGCAACTGGCCGAGTCGACCCGAGAAGAAGCGACCACACCGACTTCTCTTCCACAGCAAGTTGATGTGGTAAAAGTGGAGAGTCCCGACAGAACTCTTCATCGAAAGAAACTGGCTTTTAGAAAAAAAAGAAAGGGATCCTGTCCTCGGTGGTGGCCAGTGCTGCTGCTGGAATTACTATGTCATCTCCTACTCCTGTCTCTGAGCCTGGTCCAGAGCGGAGAGAGGAGACTGAACAGAGGAAAGATGCTGAACAAAGGGAGGAAGCTGCAGAACCTAGGGAAGATGAAGCTTTACGATCTCCTTTACCGACGGTAGAAATGACTCAGCTTCCTGCTATGCCAGGAACACTTCGTGAAGAAGAGGATCGTCTAATGATTGATGCATTAAATGATTGCAACTTCGGTCTGCAAGATGATGTTGATCATGCCGCTGCAACTGCCAGCGAGGAAGCTCCTGAAGATAATGAAAGTAAGGAGAGCACATCATCAGAGGCTGTTGATGATACACAAAATTTTGAAGAGAAAATTGAGGTCCATATATCTTCTAAAGCTGCTAATGATACCCTGGATCCTGAAAAGGATGTTGAGGTGCAGGTATCTCCCGAAAAGACTGCGGATGAGGAAGTAGCCCTGGAGGAAACTCCTACTGTTGATCCCAAAGGTAAAAAATGAATTCATCAATCTTCTTTTCATAGATTAATAGCTGACATCTCTATCTTTGATCTATGCAAAAATCGAATCTTCTCCAGTTACTCCAGTGTGCACGAATATAGTACCTGTAACAACGATAGCTAGCAACAGTCGTCATTTGTCAGGTGGCTCCGAGGCAGGCAGTAGCCAGGCAGTAATGTCTGAGGCTACTTCTGTTAGATTGGAATCTGAGCCAGTAGATGACCGAATTATCACTGAACCAAGCCATAGTAAGACTGTTTTTACTTTTGATCTTTTCAATAGCTGCAAATGACAGACAAAATGATAAAGTTTATCTGTTTTTGCAGAGGAACAATCGGGAGGAGCAACCAGCTCTACTTTAGCTCCCTTATTTAAAGAGCCTCCCGTCCAAGTGGCTGAACGTCCTACTGCTTCATCATCAACAGGAGTCGCTGCTACTCCTGGTGCTTTGGCCACCAACCAATTTGTCATCAGCTCTTTCACCAACTTCTTCTTTAACTCTTTGGGACCCTTAATAGATAGGGTGATAGAGAAGGAAGAGGCTAATTTTTCTACAGTTAGAGGTCCAACCTTTTACTTGATTAATGCCATCCGCAGCCAAGGTGATGAAGCTCAGGCTACTTTTCTTGATCATATATTAGATGAGTTGGAGACTTCAGTTAAGAGCTTCAAAGAGCTAAGAAAAGGAGAGGTAGAGCCTCTGGTGCAAGCTAAATTTGAACGGATGTCTCAAGAGGCCGCGGTTGAGAAAGTTAATTTCCAAGTTCTCTTGGATGCTTTCACTGCTAAGTCTGCTGAATACAACTCCAAAGTAGAAACAGTGGCATCTATTGCTGAAGAGAAAGAAAGGAAAGTTGCTGAATTACAAGCGAAAATTGCCCGTCTTCAGGAAGAACCGAGACTTGCTCAATTAACTCTGAAAGATGAGGCTACCTAACATCAAACTGTAATTCAACAACTTGATGTTCTGACTCAAGAGAGAGATGAATATGTTGCAGCTCACCAAGCTGAAATCACTCGCAGACTAGAAACCCTGCCAACCTTCGATGATAAATCTGGGATGAAAGAAGCTAGAAAACGAGTGATAGAATCTCGTGAACAGTGACTACAAATTTTGAAGCAGCAGATGAACAATTTGATGACACCACCGGCTGAGTAGAAGGATCTTTTGTATCTTCTTGTTTTTTATGATATGTGTCTTTGTAATGTCTTTAATCTTTGATCAATAAAAAGACATTTTTGTGGCTCTATTACTTGTTTTATATCTTATTCAGATATAAATAATAGCGATAGAAAATATATTCAGAGGTACAAGACATGATATATTTTTTGATTCTGGAAAATAATCATATTCAATTATATCTGCTCAGAGGTAATATGGACGTGGCAAATATAATTTATTGAATATCATTATTTCAATAGACAACTTAATCAAAGATGACAAGTTGCTGATAAGAACGAACTAAATGAACGAAATAAATCGTCGGGATGAACGGATAGACCGTCAAATGAATTAAATAAACGGATGAACCGTGATGAACGGGTGAACCGTCGGATAATGTGGAATGAACAAGTAAAGCGTCGGGTAATTGTAGAATGAACGGGTAAACCGTCAGATAATGAACGGGTGAACCGTCGGAGGGATATGATGAACGGACGAACCATCAAATGAATATAATGAACGGACGAACCATCAGATGAATGTGATGAACGAATGAACCGTCAAATAAATGTGATGAACGGGTGAACCGTCAGATGGATTTAATGAACGGATGAACCGTCGGATGAATGTGTCGTTTTATTATCTTACGACTCTCTGTCTATAAATAGAACAGAAAATCAGATGAGATGGCCACTTTCACTTTTCAACATAAAGATGTCGTCTGAAGATGCATCCAAGAAGGCCGAGCTTGCTTCAAAGGTGGAAGCGGGTACTGAGGAACATCCAGTTGAACCGGCTCAACCAAAGCAGATGGCAGCAGACGAAGGTTCGTCTGCTCCTAAACCGCCAAAGGACATCTTGGACTTCCTTCTTGAACCAGGAAAGACTGAAAAAGAAGAGGCCATGAGGATGGCTGCTTGCAAGTTCCTGGTGGGTTCCAGCAAGAATGTTCTTGACTCTTTTGCTGATCATGTCTTTGATAAGGACGACATTGGCCTACGTCCCAATTTTAAGAAGGATGATAATGACCTTCCTTGATATTATGTACTATTATTCAAGATAAAATAAAACTGAATTTAATTTATGAACTTGTCTAATAATTACAAACAATGTCTGTTACATTTATACATAATATTTCTTGAGTAATTTTCCATTGATGGGCATCATTGCAACTCGGCCATCTAGCTCTGTGAGTTGATAGGCTCCATTTGAGAAGACTTTGCTCACGCTATATGGACCTTCCCACTTCGCATCGAACTTGCCTTTGCTCGAGTGAGTCATAGTCATAGGACGTCTGACAGTTAGAACGAGCTCTTCTTTCTGAAAGGCTCTAACTTTAACTTTGCGGTTGAAAGTCTTTGAGATACGGGCTTGGTATAGCTCAATATGCTGTGGAGCCATTAACCACTTCTCATCGAGCGCTTCTAACTCTTGAAGTCGGAGAAGATCGTTATTCTCTGTCGTGAGTTCGTTGGCAATAGCAATCCTCAAAGACGGAATTTGAAGTTCCAGGGGTAGAACTGATTCACAGTCGTACACCAAAGAGAAGGGTGCACAGCCTGTAGGATTGCGGACCATAGTACGATAGGCCCAAAGACATTCCTCAAGCTTTTCACTCCAGTTTCTTTTATTAGTAGACACAAAATTCTTGAGGAGCTTGATGATAGTCTTGTTAAAAGCTTCAGCTAAGCCGTTAGCAGCAGGAATATAGGCTGTCGAAGCGACATTGTCAATCCGATGATCATCACAGAATCTTGTGAACTTTTGGCTGATGAATTGAGGTCTGTTATCATGAATGATTCGTCAAGGTATACCAAATCGATAGATGACATGGTGTTTGACGAAGTTGATGACGCTGCTGGTCTTGACTTTGGTCAATGGTATAGCTTCGGCCCATTTGGAGAAGGAATCGGTTATTGCCAGTATGAACCGATGTCCTCTAAAAGAAAGAGGATTGATGGGACCGATGATGTCCATGCCCCAAGCTTCAAAAGGCCAGGAAGCGGCAGTTGGATGAAGAAATTCTGATGGTTGATGAATAAAATCTGCGTAGATTTGACAAGCTCGATATTTCCTCGCATATTCGATGGCATCAGATACCATAGAGGGCCAATAGTAACCCATGCATCGGATGTGATCCTGTAGTTTAGGACCGGATTGATGTGCTCCGTAGACACCATCATGAGCTTCACGCAATACTTGCTTTACTTCATCACTAGCAAGACAGCGTAAGAGTAGGCCGTCATAAGTTCGCCGATAAAGAGTTTTGGTGGTCTGATTGTAGTAGAATCGCAGAGACCATCGACGAATACTCGTAGCCTCCTTGGGATCTTCAGGGAGTATGTCATGGACCACAAAGTCGATAAAAGGAGTTCTCCAATCTTCACTGATAACTTTGGCTTCAGTAAGATTACTGAACTCAATATTATGATTGTTTTCGATGCAAAACAATTCCCGATTAGAGATAACCACCACCTGCTGTCTTTTGATAGGGACAGCTAAGACTGCCGCAAGATTGGCCAAAGCATCGGCTTCAGTATTGCAAGCTCGGCGTACATATTCAATGAAGAAGGCTTTGAATGATGTAGCCATGTTGACTGCCGCTTCAAAGTAAGGCACTAGATCTTGATAGCGAACTTCATAAGTCCCTCTAACCTGATTAACAACCAGCTTAGAGTCACCATAGACTTGAAGATACTCGACGTCCAGTTGTTTGGCTAGCTGAAGGCCAATGAGTAGAGCATTGTACTCTGCCACGTTGTTAGAGCAAGGCTCATCTAAAGAGTATGCTCTTTGAATACCTGACCCATCTGGAGAAACAAGGACAACTCCAACTCCTACGACAATGGCACCATTGGGTCCAATCCTGGATGCACCGTCAAAGAATAGACGCCAAGTAGGAAATTCTTTAGAGGTTGTATTAGATTCCAATGTCTCGTCTGGCATTTCATCATAGAGTTTGGATGTCTCTAAAACAGGATGAGCTGCTAAGAAATCCACCAATGCTTGACATTTGACAGATTTTTGAGGAACATATACCATGTCATATTGGGCTAGCAGAATGGCACATGTAGCCAGTCGAGAATTAAGTGTGCTAGGCTTCTTCATTAGTACCCGAAGAGGATTAACTCAGGATATGACATGAATAGTTTGGACAATGATGTAATACCTTATCTTTTGAACATCAAACATAAGAGCTAGGCATTCTTTTTTGATCGGACTATAACGGTGTTCAGCACCTATCATAGTATGACTGAGGTAGTAGATGGCTTGTTCATGTCCTTCTTTGTTCTTTAAGGCAAGTAAAGCACCCAATGAATGATCTATAGCACGAACATACATTAAGAATAGTATGCCAGAGATTGGTGGCACCAGGACTGATGGATTCATGAGATACCGTTTTATGTCGTCAAATGCTCGTTGACATTCTTCGGTCCAAACGAAAGATACACCCTTCTTCATTAATTGAGTAAATAGTCTGCAGCGTCCAGACAGATTCGAAATAAATCTTCTGATGTACACAAGTCGACCTTGGAATCCTCGTAGCTCTTTTAGGTTGCATGGAGGATGCATCTCTTGAATGGCTTTGATCTTCTCGGGATCCACGTGTATACCCTTAGAGGTAATGTCGAAGCCGAGAAATTTGCCACTAGAGACACCCAAGAATGACTCGGTGGGATTCATTTTGAGTTGATGTTGGCGCATGAGGTTGAAGATAGTTCTCAAGTCTTGGATGTGATCTTCCTTCAGACGACTTTTGACAGCGATATCGTCAACGTAGCATTCGACAGTTTTGTGCAGATGATCTCGAAATATGGTACTCATGGCTCATTGGTATGTTGCACCAGCATTCTTGAGACCAAATGGAATTACAGTATAGCAGTAGACTCCGCGAAGAGTGCAGAAAGAAGTGTGTTTTTCATCTTCAGGATTCATCTGAATCTGATTGTATCCGGAGAATCCGTCCATGAAAGATATTCTTTCGAACCCACAGGTGTAGTCAATCATGACGTCCGTGATAGGGAGATAAAATTCATCTTTTGGACATGCTTCATTAAGATCCCGAAAGTCGATACAGACTCGAACTTTTCTGGTTTTCTTTAGAACTGGGACGACATTGGCTACCCAATCAGGATGTTGCTCTTCTCGGATAAAGCTACAAACGATGAGCTTCTTGACTTCATCATCGATGGCGTCCATCATTTCTAGATTGAAGTATTGTTGTTGCTGTTTGACCGGTTTTGCATTCGGCAAGATGTTCAATTTATGAGTAGTAACTTTGGGATCCAGACCTGGCATGTCTTCATAGCTCCAGGCAATGACATCAATGTATTCCTGAATAAGAAGAATTAATTCTTGCTTATCTGCCTCTGGGAGGTTCTTGCTGATGAATATTGGACGAGGAGACCTGCTCTCTCCTATATCAATTTGAACTAATTGATCTTCAGTAGGAGGTTCCTTTTGTTCGAATCGGAGTTCCTATTGGGTATCCATTCGTTGAGCCCAAGGATCTGTTTCGGGATTTTCTTCAACATCCTCGTCATAACCTTCTGAAAGTTCGACGGAGACCGTGTTAGAAGATACAGTCAGTCGATGAACTTGACCGATGCTGGTGTCAGAATCCCAAGACCTGGAATCAGAAGAGTTAGAGCGCTCTTCACTATCGAATTCAGAGCCTGCTGGGGATAATACTGGGGGTGAAGAATATTCGAGACCTCTTTTGGTCCTGCTGTAATACATCTCTGACTTCCCTTTCGGAACATCCGTACGGATAGGAGTTCTTCTACCTTTACCGTAGTTGAGGCCATTCTTGAAGTCATAACCCATCTTTCGGATGATGTCTTTTGATTGTTGACTGTAAGGACAGAGTTGAAGATGACCCGTGTCGTTACTTTTACTATCATCCGTATAGCTGAATTATTGTTCCGGTCCTTTACTAAAAAGTATTGGACTCTCGCCTTTCTTACGAGCAGGAACAATACGATATGAATCCTTTGGGTGTTCAAATAAGACTTCTGTTTGAAGAGATTGTACAACTCCCATCGTAAATGACTGAAAGCTATCTAACATATCCAAATAGCACTTAGCATGATAAATGACATCAGTATACTAGAAAGTAGATGCTTTTTCATTGATTTGTACATTTGTATTTATAGTAGGACCTTTAGCCTTAGCAGGCTTGGTCAGATTGATTACAAGAGGGGAAGAAGAAAAACGTGGAGGAGGATTGGCCTTGTTACGACGGATGTTGATAACAAGTGGCTCAGAGGAGGTGAGCTCCCTTTTTTCCTTGTTATGAGATAAATCAATAACAAGTGGCTCAGAAGAGGTGAGCTAGCTTTTTTCCTTGTTACGACGTAAGTCAATAACAAGTAGCTCAGAAGAGGTGAGCTCCTTTTGATCTTGATCATCATCAGTTGGTTGTTTTTGGACTGGCAAGTGAATAGCCAGTGACTTGGAGGATTGAGGACGAGAAACACGCCCTTTGACAGGCATGATAAAGGTGTCATTGGGCACTATTTCTTGCTCTTCTTCAGTGTCCAGAGACAAGACAACCTTCATGAATTCATCCTTGTACATACGAGCATCGTTGCAGTATGCTTCGACGCCTTTAAAAGGATAGAGATCAGCAACCTCCTTTTGCACCACTCTATTGTCATCGACATGTTTGAAATATTGATAGAGAGTCGAAGGGACAATGTTATGCTCGTGCAGAAATGGTCTTCCCAGCAAAGTATTGTAGGAACAACTATGATAATCAATGATATAGAAGGTCACCTTTGTGTGAAGATTGCCTATTTGGAGTTTTAGGCGAATCTTGACCAGAGGTTCACTCATTCCTTGGTTGAACCGAAGGATGGTGGTGATTGTACTGGAGAGACTATGCACTGGGATCTTCAATGCATCCAACATTGTCTTCGGCATGATGCTGAGAGCAGACCCTGGATCTATCGGAATACGATCAACTTTCATCGAGTCGACATATCCTGTATAGTAGAGAGGACGGTCGTGCCTGTTGTCTTCCATCAACATATCATCTTGTGTGAAAGTTATGTTTGGAATTAACTCCAGCACACTATGACAATGGAGGCAAGAGACTGGTTCTGCTTTCGGCTTCTTCAGAAGGGCTAGACAAGTTTCAGATTGCATGAGAGCCTCACTCAGAGTTTTTCGAGTCTCTTTAGAGAGGCGCAAGAGCTCGAAGATTGATAGCCGGGCTGGTGTATTGGCTAGTTGGGCCAAAATATCAAAGTTGTAAGGCTTTTCAAGTCCGAAAGGAGATGACTTCTTCAACGGTTTGTCGAAGCAGACTTGTTGTTTGCCTTTGTCAGCGACCGTCGGTTTGGGAGGAGTAGACTCTATAATCGGTGAGGATGCAGTAGGAATATCCTCAGTAGAAGCAGGCTGTACTGGAGCAGGCTCAGAAGAAGAAGCATGATTCTCTTGAGCTTCAGGGTAATCCTTTAGGCTTTTCCTGATCTGGTGCCCAATAGGATTTCTTCGTCAACTATGGGGTCAAAAGACACCATATTGTAAGTCTTTGTTTTGCTCTTGAAGCGGTCCTTCTTCTTGGAGGTAGAGGAAAGTTCGAACTCCGAGGCCAAATCTGGATGAATCCACATAATCTCGCCATTGTCAAGAGACAAGGGGACGAGACCTTCACTTCGTGGAGGAGGAAGATTCTCGATCTCAAGAGTAGCTTTGGGATAGGAATGACACCATGTTGTACCATCTGCAGCGAGAAGTCACCGAATTGAACTGAGACCATGTTTGCGGTAACAGTTTTCTCGTCTTGTTGCAGAGTGACAACGCCAGCATTGATCAGCTCTTGAATTTTGCCTTTGAACACATAATATGCTCGAGTGGGATGTCCAATGAACATGTGATAAACACAGTACTTAGGATGATCAGTCTTACCGACTTCATCAGGCTTCTTCGGATCTGGGAGCTGGAGTTTATTGCTTTTGATCAAGCAATCAAAGATGCTCACTATGTTATTCTCGTCAAAAGAGTACTCTACTTTCGGACGAGGTTCCCTTGGTGGGTGTGCTGAAGGAGTAGAAGTGGACATAGGGGGAGCTACGTTGACCGCCAAAGATTCTTTGTTCTTATTCGTCAAGTTGATATTCAAAGTTTCTTTTCCTTTGCGGTTGTTCTGGCGATTGCCACCACCTGATGTCTGGTGTTCATTCCGGTCAGGGTTAGACATTTGTACCCCTAGTTGCTTGAATTTGTCGGCGCTAACTTTAGCTGCTTTAGCGTTGACAATGAAGGATGGCCAGTCTTGGAACTGAGCAGATCCTGTCCACATACTGATGATGGGCAAAAGATTTGCCTTGCAAATGTCTATGGTGACAGCGGCTAGAGTTCCAGGAGGCATTTTCAAGGCTTTTCGACGGAATCTTTCAATGAAACTCTCAGCAGTTTTATTGTGTCTTTGTTTGATTTTATTGAGGGCTGACATAGTCATATCGTTGATCCCCTCATAGAACCGTTCCAAGAAGATTTGTTTTAAGCCAGAGAAGTAAGTGATACAACCATCGGGCAAGCTTTTATACCAATCGTATGCTACGCTGGCTAAACAGCCGACGAATACTCTGGTAAGAAGAGCGTCATTTGGTTGAAGTTGGACAGTCATAACCTCAAAATGGTTAATGAACTGACTGGGAGAAGTGCTGCCATCAAACAGCGAGATTGTTTGGATTTTGTACTTAGGAGGAAATGGAACTTCCTTCCATTCAACTGGGTAGGGTTGCTTGATCCCCAACCTTTGCAAGTTGTCCTTTTCTTTGAAGGCCTCGAACTGAGTGCGTAGGAGCTTGACAGCTTCATTGGCATCTTCTACTGGTGTAGAAGGAGCAGGTTGAGTCACAGTCTTAGGGGGAGGAACAGCGTGATAAGCACTACCTCCAGCACCTGACTGACTGGGTGTAGGTTGGACCTGCACATGAGGTACTTGAGTAGATGTTACCCCCAGTCCTGTATTGACAGGCACCGACGATGCTATGATTTCAGGATTTGTAGAAGGTACGGTCAGTGGCACTTTGTGCAGGGCCACAATGATGGAATGCATACTTGCGACCATCTCGGCCATGGTCTTCAACTTGTCTTCTAGTGCATCTATTCTTTGTTCTTGACTAGCTGAACTGGAAGCATCTGGATCTTCAGTGACAACATAAGCTGTCACTTCTCTAGGCACAGTGGAGGACACTGTCTGTTCCAAACTTTCGCTGTATGTATCGTAGTCAGAAAAAGAATTATCTCCTGAATGAGAAAGAGGAAGATGATTGGAAGGATCTTGAAGATTTCTTTGACCGATTGTGTCTCGGCTTCGGGATCGAGTATGTCGGAATACTCCTTCAGATTATTCTTGGAGTAGATCCAAATACCGCTAGCTTGACTTGCGAGGCTTCCCGTGCTTGGAGCACTTCCTACCCCAGTGTCTCTGGAAGTCATGTTGACAGAAGCGTACAAAACTTCGTCTTCATCTTCTGACATAGGTTTAGAGTTTGAAAAGTTCAAACGATCAAAGACAGATCGTCTTGTTGTCTGACAACAACACTTGATGACAACCTTGTGGTTACAATGGTGTCCAAGTGGTTGTACTGGAGATGTTGAGATGTTGTCCTATTTTTGCTTGAGGTGTTCTCGGAGATCGGGAATAGCAACAGGACGAGAAGAAGTTCGAGGGATGTGTTCTTTGACAATATTCGGAACATAGTTCTGGTTCTTTAAATGTTTTGTCCCTTGAGTGTACAGGGAAGTACTCATTTTATTGGCATAGGTGTCCGAATTTTTGATCCTGGAAGTTTGCTTCTGATGCCGGTTGGTCTTCGACATTGGCTGTTTCTGTTTTACCGAAGTTGGTCGATTGAGATAAGTTCTTAGATCAACAAACTCAATCCCAGGGGTTTCTGTCTGAGACACCAACAATTTTCCTTGTCTTGAACGGGATATCTGAAGAATTGGAAGATCTTGGAACTCTGCTACCGGAGTAGGAAGAATACCTCTCTGATCAGTACACTTTCCTTTAGCAAGGAGAGAAGAAGAATCCTTATGAGAAAGGGTTCTTGTACTGACTGGTGCCGGAGCACGTTCAGATTGATCTTCTACAGTAAAAACCGAGGAAGACTGAGAAAAGACCAAAGGGCCTTTTTCTTTGTTTTGTAAAGAAGGGTTAGCTAAAGAGCGTTTCCTCCTGTTGTCTTCCAAGTTATAGGACAAGAAAGTTTGAGAAAAGACCAATGGGCCTTTTCCTTTGTTCTGGAGAGGAGGAGGAATAGCCAAAAGACTACCCCCAATGGATTGTGCAGAAGCAACAGGGTGTTTAAGAGGAGGAGCAAAGCTTTTCCTCTTGTTGTGAGAAGAGGAGAGATTAGCCAAAGGGCTGTTTCTCTTGGATTGCGCAGGCACAGTTTGGGCATGGGTTGATGGCGCACTGGCAGGTTGCGCATGAGTAACTCTGACAGAAAGTCTTCTGGCCTCAGTCACAGTTGCTTGCACAGCAGGAGTCTTGTTGCCAGAGTGTTTGTGTTACACTCTGGTTGCTGGAGTAGTGGACTGCGCAGGCAGAGTTGCAGCCAACTGCGCCAGAGGAATAGGAGTCTTGTACTTTGATAGAGTAGCATATGAAGTGGTTTGTGCACAGACAACAGCATACTGCGCATGAGTAGTAGAGGCAGATTATGCAACAGCAGAAACAACAGACTGTGCAGCAGTCTTAGCAGCAGAGACTTTAGACTGCGCAGCAGTCTTGGTGGCAGAATCAACAGATTGTACAGCAGTCATGGGGACCTACACTTAGCGCACTTTGCTCGTGGCAGAAGTTGTTGCAGTGCGAGGGGTGGTCCTGGAGTTGATTATGGCTTCGTAGGCCGTCTGGTTGACCTTCACAACCAGCGTCTTTTGCGTCTTCCGATAGACGCAACGTCACATTGAGTTGTCACTTCCTCGTCGGAGGAGAAAGTCATCCCCAGCAGAGTCGCCATTTTGTTTGCAAAAACAAAAGTTGATCTTTATTTTAACAAATATTGTAAAGAAGATTATAAGAATTCTCGGAAAGTACAACTATAGGAATCCGATCTGAAGACGATCGCTTTATCCCTTGGACGATGTGAACTTTGAAGACGGTAGCCTCTGAAGATTGCAGCAGCACTTTGGCAAGAACTCCTGATCTCTGGGGATGATTTTGATCTCTGTACGTGTGTATGATCCTCTCTAGGAAGGACTTGATACTCTATTTATAGAGTTCTGGAAATAACTAACTTTTAGTTATTTTGGACTACGAAAGCTGGATTGCACTGCGTTGGACCGCGCAGATATTAGACTGCGCTGGCAGTTATTTGATCGTGGGCCAACTGTAGTGGACACATGGCATTATTTGTTTGAAATGCGCATGATCGTATACAGGCGGTTACCACGTAATGAGTCATTGATGGCATGAAGGCCACGTGTACTTTGTCAGTTGTATTGATGGAGTGCACCACCTGAATTGCGCTGACTTCGGATTGTGCTGGGTTGGACCGCACTGAGATGGACTGTGCTGCAAAGAGTCTGGCAGAGTGCGCTGCATGTACAGCTGTCCTCGAGCGCTGTGCTGCACGATAAATGAACCGTTTCCTCGTTCTCCGTGCTGTCAGCTGTCAGAAGATCTGATTCTTTGTTAAGTAATGATGACAAGGCCACGTCAGCATGCGCACTTGGATGAGTGCGTAGTTCAGCCTGCGTAATCGAATTGTTGCGCAATCTGTCTTCTGCGCAGTTCACTTGAAGGATGTATAATTTGATTTTGATGACTTTGTTGATGGGTGCAACTTGATTTTTAGGACCTACAATAAGTCTAGTCATCGGCTCTGCAATCCGAAAGAAGTCCGGGACGAACTTCCGGTAAAAGCCAGCTAGACCCCGGAAGCTCCGAATCTCGACGACATAACTGGGTGTAGACCAAGACTCTACTGCTGAAATCTTCTTCTGGTCCATTGAGATCCCGTGCTCGGTCATAATATGACCCAAGAACTCAACCAGCTCTAGGAAGAACTCAAACTTTGATAGCTTCCCATAGAGTTGCTCCTTCCTGATGGTCTCTAACACAATCCACAGGTGCTTCTTATGCTCCTCCGGCGTCTTCGAGTAGACCAAGATGTCATCTATGAAGACCACCACGAACCTGTCAAGGTATTGATAGAATACCTTGTTCATCAAGTTCATGAATACTGCTGGAGCGTTAGTCAACCCAAATGGCATAACAGTGAACTCGTACTGGCCGTACCGAGTCTGAAAAGCTGTCTTCAGAATGTCCTCCTGCTTTACCTTCAGCTGATGGTAACTGGTCCTCAACTCTATCTTCGAAAATACCTTCGTGTCGCTCAAATGATCGAACAAGTCGTCAATCCTCGGCAATGGGTACTTTTTCTTGATAGTGAGGTTGTTGAGTGCTCTGTAATCGATTCACATGCGTACCGTACCATCCTTCTTCGGTACAAACATAATAGGTGTACCCTATGGTGAAGAACTGGATCTGAGAAAACCCATATCCTGCAGCTCGTCGACCTACTTCTTCAGCTCTGCCAACTCGCTGTTGTTGACCCTATAGACCTGCTGCAAGATAGGCTCAGCACCTGGCACCAAGTCTATAGAGAACTCAACATCTCTGTCTGGCAGCATCCTAGGTAACTACTCAGGAAAAACATCTAAGAACTCTGTTATCAATAGATGTGGCAAATCCTGCCCCCCAACAAGGCTCCACAGAAACCATCTCCCGGCTCAGCTGCTCCCCTGGCGAACTCAAACTCTGGCTCTCCGGACGGCCTAATCAAAACCCTGTATCCTCTGCAATCTATACTAGCATGGTGCCTGCTCAACCAATCCGTACCAAGTACTATATCGTAGCTCGAAAGTGGCATTACGAGCAAACACACACTCAATTGCTGGCGTCCCAGTGTAACACTCCGCCCTTTACAAACATTATTGACTAGGATAATGCCTTCCCCAGTCATAATCATGCAAGTGCTATATCCAAGGATTCAGCAATAATATTGTGCCCAAGTGCAAAATATACATACACGTAACTGTGCGTAGCGCCAGAATTAAATAAGGCTAACGCAGGAAAAGAATCGAGAAGAACAGAACCTGCCATGACATCTGCTATAGGCTCAGCCTCCTCTGCTACCAGTGCGAACACTCTGCCCTGGGGTGTTCCCCTCGAATGCTGGACAAAATGCTGCTGATGCATCTGAAGTGGCCGGCCCCTCGGCTGAACTGCAGGTCCAGCTGGAGCTCTAGCAGTTGGTGCTCTGTCCTAACCTCCCTTGGCTGCACGAATAGGGCAATTCTTCAGCTGATGGTCGGAAGCTCCACAGAATAGGAAAATGCCCGACCTCCTCCTACAGGCATCTAAGGTGTGCCTCAGCTTCCCACAGTAAGCACACTGAGGAACCTGCCTCTGTCCCTACTGCTGATGGACACGTACTAGTGCCTGATGCTGCTGAAATTAAGGCTGGTGGAACGGCCTTTGCTGAATATGGGAACGCTTGGTCGGCTCCGCACTAGAACTAGATCCGAAAGCAACACCGCTACTATTGGGCCTAAGACTGTAGTCCTCTATCGCTATCTGAGCGTTCATCAGAATCTGCTTAAAAGTTGCCTCGCGATGCCCAAATGTGCGAGAGCGAACAACGTAGATCAGGCCCCTCCTGAACTTGCGTGCTTTCTCTTCCTCATCCTAAACCATCCCCGTGGCAAATCGGCTCAAGCCGAAGAACTCTGCCGCATACTCGTCCACCGACGAGTTCCCCTGGACCAGCCCTACAAACTGGCCCTCCAACGCGCTGAGAGCTACATCAGGATAGAACTTCTCCTTGAATAGCCTCCGAAATCTCTCCCAAGTCAGCCCTCTAACGTATGCACGAGGGTCCGTACGATACCAGGTCAACGCATTGTCAAAGAACTGGCTCGCCGCTGCTGATACCCACAGCCTCCTCAGAAGCTCCACCAACTCTAAGCTCCGTTCTACGTCCTCCAACCAGTCGTCGACATAAAGAATGCCCTCAGTTCCCTTGAACTCTTAAGGGACCGTCTTCTTGAAGTCCAGCACTATACCAGGCCTCGACTGCTGCTGATGCGGCTCATGGGCCGGAGCGCCCTAAACCGAAGCCACAGTAACCTTCACGACTGCTGCCATAGCCAACTAATGAGCATTCTCCATGCTCTACCTCAAAGCCTCTGTCTAACGCTGCGATGCCTCAGCCTGTGCTCGCTGCACCTCCATCATCTGCTGGAGAAGCGTGAACATCTGTGTAGCTTTTACCGACAGTACAGGTGGAGACGAAAGATTCTCAGGAATAACGACACTAGGCCCCTGAACCTGCTGCCGAGGACCTCCAGGTGCTGCTGCCTCTACCACCTAGATGGTAGAAACAGTAGGAGGAGCCTCTTGGACTGCCATACTTAATTCTGGAGGAATAGGTCACGACGGATCGTACCTCTCCAGCATTGTACCGGATCCAGTGGCCTGATCTCAAGTCATTGTCATCCTGGAGACAGATTCGAGCAAAAGATCAATATGGCACAAGATAAGATATTTTCAAAGAAGAATAATTAAATTGAAATGCATGAAGAGTTATCATGATAATCAAAAGATCAAAAATTTTCCTAAAATGTGACTTAACTCCTATCTTCACCTAGAACCTATATCCAAACTGCAGGCTCGTAATTAGCACTTTAAGTCGAGTACCATTACGAGATCGCACTAGTTGCGACATAGACCTGCATGGGCTACCACAAAAATTTGTCACGACCCATACCCTATTTAGGAGCACGAGCACGTGGGTATGTCCAGCCTACGCTGCAGTATCAGCAGTAGAACGCTGTATAGGTCGTCTATAAAATCTATCATCAACAATATATATGTACCTATCATCTCCGCATGGAGGAATATATATATATAACTCAATCACATGAATCTAAGGAAGATACGCACGAAAGGTAAAGATATGATGGAAATAGGAAAGCTGGAAATAGATGCAAGTCGCAGAGTCACAACCAGAAGTTTAGAGTTCAAAACATTAAACAATCCCAAAAATATATATACTACAACCCAAAATTATAAGCTGGAATGCAGTCCAGTCAAACCTACTAGTCTAAGATCCCTACCAGTGGTGCATCCTCTAAAGGCACTGGCTCCACTAAATCCAAGTGGTAAACTACGTCTACGCCAAACCCGTAGAAGGTCGAGCAGTCTGTATCTGAATCCTCTGAAAAACACAACGAAGTTATCCTGTCAAGATATGAGCAATTACAAATGCTAATAGCAGTTGCATATAAATTGACAAATTGTATAAGAGACAGTTATAATGAAATATAAGATAAAATATCAAGACTGAAATATAAATAGAATATGCAAATCTGGATATCATATCAGGGTATGAAATACTAAAAATATAGAGCAGTACAGTAATAACTGATGCATGATGTAAACATAAACGATACCTTGAGATATTAGAGCGTTATGTGATCGGCTTGGGTCAAGATCAGGCTCTGCTATTTGACCGACTATGGTGCAAGAACAAGCGCAGGTAAACCTAGAGATCAGGCCGACCAAAATGGAAAGCTATGGTGCAAGTAGTATCAGGTCAGACTTCACCCCACATGAGGCGAAGGTAAAGCTATGATGCAAGTAGTAACCAGTGGGGTATGATTACATAACCTCTAATAACTCCCATTTCCTAAGTAGTATAATGGATCCAACCATAACACGTCATGACACGAAAATTAAAGAGCAGGGGGCCAGCCTACTCCCAAATCGGTGTCTATACAAGTACATGAAATAACATAGAACAATGTACTCATATACCAGGTAAACCAAGAATAACCTCTCATAATGAGATTTAACGTATACTAGTCCGTGTACCATCGTGTCGGAAATCAAGTAAGACACTACAACTGAATCAGATATAGCAGTTATCAAGTCAATAAAAACTATCAGAGAATGTACTCGCCAGCGGTCCTAGGCAGTCAATAGGAATCGAGGCTCAAAGGATAGTCACAGACCTAAATATGAGATATACAAGAGTTAATTTAGGGTTTAACAGTATATGGCATCTTTTTTTTAGCCCTCACCCTAGTCTTAGAATAAAAAGACGTTGTTCGGAATAGGAAGAACCTAATTATGGAAAAATCTACGCTTGGTGAAGGTAAAGTGTGGAGATAGAACAATTTCTTCTGTCGTGTATCCTCGTTTGATCCAGCCTTAGATAATTTAATTGTCGATTTTAGTATTGAACAAAAGGTTATTCCTATAGGTTCTAATATCCTAGTGTATGCTATGCAATCTAGGTCAAACTCAGTCAAACTAAGTCAAACTAGGTCACATAAAGTCAAACTAGGTCAAACTAAGTCAAACAAGGTCAAAGGAAGTCAAACCAAGTCAAACTAAGTCAAAGGAAGTCAAACCAAGGTCAAAGGAAGTCAAACCAAGTCAAACTTTGTCAAAAGAAGTCAAACCAAGTCAAACTAGGTCAAAGATTGACTTACAGTTGCCTTTTGGTCAACTGGTCAACTCCTAGTCCAATCTAAGTTGACTCACAGTTGACTTTTGGTCAACTGGTCAACGCTAGTCAAGTTCTTGTCAATTCTAGGTCCAATGTTGACTTTTAGTTGACTTTGAGTCAAAACAGTCAACTATGGTCAAATGGGGTCAACTCTTGCCTAGGTATCCTATTCCTATCATTTATCTACCAAGATACCACATATCTAGACCCTAATGGTATCCTGGTACCAATATCTTGGTTTAGCACTAATACCTTAGCCTAAGGTAACCCTTACCTTAGCTAGGTAAACCATTAAATAGGTATTACCTCAATACCTTAAGGTAAACCCTAAACTAAATCTTTACCTTAGTTTTTAGGTACTCCTCTACCTTAACATGGTATCGTAATACCTTACCCTTGTATCTTGATACTAACTTTGGTATCTTGATACCTTATCTTGAAGGTATCACAAATACCTTACCTTACCCACACCAAGGTAATATCTCATTACCTTGAGATACTAGTCTTAGTATCCTAAGATACCCACTTCCTAGTATCCTAAGATATCACACTTGTAACATCTAATTTCTATCATCTATCCATCTATCTAACATATCTAAATCTCAAGCTAACTAACCCAAGCTAAGTTATCTAACATATTTCACTCTCTCTAAGGTATTCTAACATAACTTAACTTCTACTAACCTCTGACATATTCCACTCATACCCACACCTATAGACACAAAAAAAATACTCTTATATAGACACTCACACACATAAATATACATTCACTAACAGTAATAAATATATATATATATATATCCAAAACTTTTCGAAACCTATCCGAATACACAAATCCTCGCAATTATACCCTCTAGGGCTTAGATACGTACCCCACACAAGCAAACTAACTCGCGCACGTGAGCGAAAACGAGAAACGAGCCCCGAATGGCCAAATGGCCATTCTGGCGACTCCGGGGTGTCCGATTCGCGATACCGCACGATACAGGCACCAAACCTATCAGAATTTGACCCAAACTCTATCCACGAGTTCTAAATAATGATTAGGACCTATTCTAAGTGCTAACTTGCCGATTAGTGTCGGTACAAAAAGTCACTCGTATGTTGGAACCGAAAACCCCGAAAAGGTCCATTTTCATGATTACTCGCGAAATGATCCCATATATACAAATATAGACACGTATCTAGCCTCATCTCACCCAAACTAATCTAATTAGGTCTACTTTGGCCAGGGACAACATCCAAATATGTCAATTTAGGGTTTCTCCCAAATTTGGCATTAAACCTAGGCCAAAAGTCCCAAATCGGGACCAATGGTTTCCAAATATCTCCTAATGGGTTATCCTTCACCTCGAGCATCCTCTAATATACAAATGACACTAATTAGAAGTAATTACAAAGGTTAGAGTGAGGGTTTACCTCTTGGGATTTGGAATCCCAAGGAAAAGTCCATAAAGCACTTATTTTTAGGTCAAAGCCCAAAATCTATGCTTCCACCATCACCAAGCTAGATCTACCTAGATCAAAACCACAAATGAGAGATAAACAAGGGTTAGTACCAAGATTAGAGAGAGATCTAGAGAATTGGAAGAGATTTGACTTACTTGGAGCTTGAAATCAAAGAGGAGGAAAAGAGGGGTTTTGTGAAATAAGAAAAAAGAAGGACACAGAGTGTGTTCTTGCAAATGAGAGCATGGGAGGGTATGCTGCTGGCCAGCCACATTTTGGAGGGTTGGGGGCATTTCAAAATTTACCAAAATGCCCTCCAATTAGTCAAAGAAAAAGAGAGGTTTTGAGTTGGGGTCAAAAGGGTAACTCGGAAACTCCTAATTCCAAGTTCTAATTCTAATTCTAATTCCTAATCCCCCTAAAATTAAATGGGATTAGTCAAAAATAAATATCTGGTTTTGGTCATGACAAGTTGGTCGGGTCCAGTTGGGTCCAAAACTGACCCGAGTCACTAACACAAGTCGAAATGAGACAAAAGTCAAACCCGATCAAATAAAATCCCAAAACACAATACTAATAAACAAAAATTCACAAAAATATTAGAATATTTAAAATGACAAATTTGTCCTCATCTTTGAAAACTGGAGTTGACAAGCTAAGTTGAAGAGAGCTGAATGAGCAAAGAGGAATTGAGGAAGGTCCAGTAAAGCAACCCACACAGGGGCGATGGCCGTTTCAACAGAGAGGAAGAAATCGAAGGTCCAGCGAAAGAGCCGCATAGGAGCCTTAGCAACAAACCACAAATCTTTTGACCTTAGCTGCAAGAAGTCTGCTTCAAGAAAAGGCATGATGAGCACATGACAAGCATCAAGCATGCCCACTTGCACACCGTCGGAGAAGTTGAACTCGTCGAAGGCGCACCACAACTTATCCATAGACGAGTGGGCACGAAAGAACTTGCCTACTAGCGCCAAGCATAGGGTATGAAGGAGCACAGCCTCATCAATGATGTCGAAGGTCACCGCTGATGTACCTTGAAAGGATGACATAGCTCGCTCATTAATGATGGGGTTAGGGTCCCCCAGCATAGCCTTTCCAACAAGGGCCTACGCGAAAGACTGCACAACCCCTGCCATCGAAAGCCAGTGAGCAAAGGGGAGGCAGGGGTGGTTTCAAATAGAAGGGAGGACCCAAGGAGGTACTGTGGGAAGGAGAGGCAAGGGAGCTCGACGGCTCGGCCTACATATATACATACATATATACATATATATATATATATATATATATTTAAAAGAAGGTAATTGAAAGAGAGATGCATGCGGCCCGAGTGGTCGCCACAATTACCTTCTTTCAAATATATATATATATATATATATATATATATATATATATATATATATATATATATATATATACAGATTGGGAGCCCGCCCGCCACTTGTCCGTTGGATTGAGTGCCCCCTGCCCCCCCACCCCCGATCCGATGGTGTAAGCCCCATAATTTTTGGGTATTATTTTTAATTTTATTTATTTATTTAATATGGTTATTTAATGATAAGTTATTACTTTATAATAAATATTGACTACAGAAGTACTTTACTGTAGCTTTGATTTGTGAAGCACAACAATTATTAATTTCTCAAAACAAGTTCCATATTCCTGTCCAGACTAGTTTAACTTCATTGTCGTATATCATGTTACACTCAAATATTTTCCCTTGTACTACATATTTTTTGCAAACCTTTAGGGTCAAAATAGTCAGTTTAGCCCTTTGACGTAATTATAATGTATTTTCCAATTACGATTTAAAGCCCAAACCAACCCAGATATTTTGACCCAATATATGGTTTTGATCTATTTTGAGCCTACTAAACACATGCCAATGATGTCTTACTCAATTGAGTTCCCATGTGCTATTTGTTTTCAAATGGCACATAGATCATTTATTGGACTTTTGGAGCCTATTTCAGTTCAATAAATTGTATAGGTCCAATACTAGTCCACCAACCCTTGGTAGAGCATATTTTAGGTTTCCATAATGTACTAGAATTAATTTAGATAAATATTTGGAGGTTTGTCCAGCTATACCATAATTTAAAACGAACTCCATGTTGACCTTCCAAATTAGAAAATCCATTAACCCATTGATTCAAATATGCATGTCTTTCCATTGGAGCAACCAAATCTCATCAAACATTCCTTAAACTCTCTCTACCCAAACCCTAAACACTCCTTATATATATATATATATATATATATATATATATATATATATATATATATATATATTATATATATATATATATATTATATATATATATATATATATATATATATATATATATATATATATATATATATATATATATATATGTTCAAGTATTTTCTCATATATATATATATATATAAATATATTCAAGTGATGAGGAAATACTTGAACATTCTCGAACATATATATATATATATATATATATATAAAATATATATATATATATATATATATATATATATATATATATATATATATATATTATAATTTATTGGTGGACTATTTTATGACCTACACCAAGCCCTAGCCGCCGCCACCACCAATCCATACCACTTCTTCTCCTTCCGCCACCTCTCACATGACCCTAAGACCTCCCTATAAAGTTAGCAAGTCCTCGAGGAGGCATGAAAACTTCTTGGAGGGATACAGAGCCTTGAAGTCACCCGTAGTTGAGAGTTCAAGTCTGTATTCGTCACAACCGGTATGCTATTTTGTAAATAGGGTGTCATATACTTTTCGATGTCCATTACTCGTGAAATAAAAATTATTTGAAAGAACCATTTGTCTACTTTCATGTCTAATTGGACACCCATGTGGTTCTTCACAATTTGTCTGGGATGTCCATTTTTCTACAGGGTATCCAGACTGAACCAATTTCCTTATGTGCGAGTTTTCGTCAACTTTCAGAACATTTGATCCTTCTCATATTTTTGGTAAGACTCTAAAAATCCTAAGCTTTCCATCAATTATATTTTTGCAGCATTTAATTAAGATTTGATATTTTTATAAAATGCGAACTTGTCGTCGAATTGTCGGAACACCGAAAAACCTAGGATTTTTGTGTTTAATCGACTTGGAACTTAATGAGACTTATCAAAATTAATTTTTGTGCGTGTTTCGCTATGATAAAAATATTTTTGCCTATTTATCAGTATTTTTCCTAAAAATTATATTAAGGTATTATTGTTTCGAGAGCAAAACTATTAACCAAGTCAATGCATATTGATGACGGATTAATATGAGACATTGGTACCTAGTTTTCTATGGAAAGAATAGGCTAATTATTATTATAGAATATTTAAGTATATTTTTCCAAAAATAACTATAACATTTTTATTGTATAAAAATATTACTTTGTTGAATATATTTAATGCTATATGTTAGATTGAGTTGAATAGTTAGTATTACTAGTTTCGTATATATATTATTTGTCTATATATGGTAAGTCCGTATAAGGTATTACATAAGCAAGTCACTAATAGTAGAATTATTATGATTGGTGTACTTGACGGAGTGAGCGAGGATCTTGGAGTAGGACAGTAGTTTGTACAGTTGCAGAAGATATGCAAGTGTACTTTGCTAAGGTAACAGTACCTTTATTCTTTCTTTTTATTGTTCCATATTTATTTTCTTGTTCATGATCATTGGGGACACAAGGTTAGTTGATACTTAGCGTCCGAATTGTATTCGGGTGCCGTTGTCATCATTTAGATATCGGATATCGACACTAGACATGGTGATTATGTTGTTTGTATTTCATTGACACGATAGACCACATGACACTGACACGAGCATGGTGTAGAGTTGTACATGACATTTTCATGGTTTGGACTCTGTGATAGGATACAAGACTCGTTACTTGTGCTTGAGTTTAGCGTGTTGACGTGACTTGACTTTATAGTTCTAGAACATGGTTGTGAGGATATTATCGTCATATTATGCTACAATGACATGTTTGGCCTTGTCTCTATAGCTGGGACTTTATTGCTACCAGACTCATTTGCCATTGTCTTCGTAGCCAAGCTTTTGTGTTTTAGCTTGTCTGTGCAAGGTACCACGATTCAATTCCTTGGGTGTGAGTTACTGAGGTGCTTGTGAGCCTTAGTGATTATAGCCTGATATCCGGATTATGTTCTCACGTGAATATCGCTTAGATTGGATACATTAGATATCCTTAGATCATATTTTCTTTACTTCTACATGGGCTTGTATATTATGTACCTTATTATGTACCCAAGGATCTAGTCATTTCCTAGGTATAGACGATGAGGTTTACCCTGAGATTTATGATTCTAGAGTTGAGACTAGAGACGTGCCGTCGCAGGAGGATGAGATAGCGCCTAAGGATTTCTCTTGAGACATGTCATTATCTGTTTAGACACTCCTACCTTATTTTTCCTATTTTGTTCAGCAGGCTTGTAGTTGGATTTTATTTCAATTTTCTTTGTCTTAGTGACGGGTTGTTTTTCTTTGTACATTTTTTTACTACTAGACAATTTTTATTATTATTGTTTCACTGGACTTGGATATCCTGTGTTTTGATAATCATGTATGGATGGGATTTAGTACTGTACCCTATGATCTGAGACTTGTGATGTATTGTTGTTATGGGTTATTATCATGATTTATAGCTTAAGATTCGCTAACGGGCTTGTTATGAGGTTTGGCCCATTGGTGATGTGCTACTGTCATGTGTTCGTCGTATACACGGTCCTACATATTTTTGGACTGGAGCGTTACATATTGTCACTCCCATTTTTCTCAATAGGGCTAATATAGTCATTTTCATTATTTTATTATTTCAATATTATTTAAATTACTATTATCAGTGTTTTTTATGTTGTTAGTTAAATAGGTATTTGTATATATATATATATATATATATATATATATATATATATATATATATATATATATATTATATATATATATATGTATATATATATATTTATATATATATATATATATATATATATATATATATATATGTTCAATAAGTTTTTATTATCAAACTTTAATATATTAAATAAATATAGATACGGAATATTTATTTTAATTTTAAAAATAATTTTAGAATTGTTTGATATTTATTTCATTTTATGATATATATATATATATATATATATATATAAAAAAAGAAATATATATATATATATATATATATATATATATATATATATATATATATATATATATATATATATATCATATTTATTTATAAGCAAAAAAGGGAAAAAATTAAAAAAATAAAAAATTAAGAAAAAAATATCATATTTATTTATAAAGAAGGAAAAAAGAATTTTTAAATAATAGTAATATATATAAGTGGTTAATAAATAAATATATAATAAAAATATATGTACGCATGTCTGTATGTATGTATGTATGTATGTGTGTATATATATATATATATATATATATATATATATATATATATATATATATTTAAGTATTAAGTAATAAAGAAAAGAATAAAAAAAGAAGTAAAATAAAGTCAAATTAAAAGACAAAAACACACCCCACAACAACAACAAGCACCACACACACACACACGCATACAGCAAGGGCCGAGCCCTTTCTTTACAATTCCGAGCCCGAGCGGCCCGAACCCCCCTCTTTCCCTTATATATATCGATAAAGAGAGAGAGAGAGAGAGAGAGAGGGAGTTTTTGCAAACCCAAACCCTAGCCGCACACCTCCCCGCCTTCCGGACGACACAGCGCTGCCACCACGACCGTCGGAGGCCGTTGGAATCGAGTACGCTTGCAGAGAAATCGACAGCGCGAAACAGCGTACAACAGCAAGGTACCCATCTTCCCCGTCTCGTTTCTACACGTATACTCGATCAAATCGAGATCCATAAAATTCTACTTGTAGACAACCTATACATCTTTATTCCTCTTCAAATAGTTTGTGCCGATTCACATCATGTGCCACGAAAATGAGTTACAAAATCGAGAAAAAACTCGAACTTCTGGTTTTAGAAACTGTCTAAAAACTCTATGTTTGCGGTCGATTTGCGACCAAAATATCGCAAACTTTAGAAAACCTTCTGAAGAGATTTGTAGACAACATATAGAAGATCAAAGCCCTTCTTGCAGATTTAATTTTTATGCATTATACAGAGAGTTATTTGTTTGTGAATTTTGAGAAAAAAATATTTTTCAAAACTAAATTTTTAGAAAAATTATCCCGATACGATGTCCGTCCCGTCAATCCGGGCAACGTGGTCACGAACCGAAAGCATCGAAAGCTGTGTATCGACTTTTTGGACGTGTGAGCTTTGACGAAATTCAAATTGGTCACGTGTGCACGACGAATTTGATGCGTATCCGTCAAAATTCATCGTATCGACTTTTTTACAAATTTATCAATTACTTTGTGTATGTTTGTCACATCGAGACAAAAATTATGCTAATATGACTGTATCATTTTTTTGGTCATGTATGACAAGTTTGGTCCTGTATGCCATGTTTGGTCCGATTTTGGCGGGCCCGCGACCTGATCCAACGGGCAAATTTATGTACGGCCCACCGAAATCCAACTTTGGACATACGGTTGGGTTCGTCTCGTCAAACCAGACCTGTAGACATATATTTTAATGAATTTAGAGACCGTAGGTCCTGGCAAGCTTTTCGGTGAAAAGCGGATCCAATGGTAGATACTGTTTTGATCCGAAATTACCATTTTGCTACTGTGTCCAGAATTGGACTTGTGGGTAGGCATTTCTAGATAATTTGACCATTATGAGAACGTTGGTAATGTATGTTTCAGCATTATGAGACTGTTGTGCGAGTTGACCGTTCGTAGCTCATTGAGTGGTTTGTAGTTCGATTTTCTCAGCTCAGGACAACAGGTAAGTATATTCTCTAATAGCTTTTATTGCTTTGATATCTACTATATCCGATTCAGTTGTAGTGATATACTTGATTCTCGACACGATGATACACGGACTAGTATACGTGAATCTTATTATGAGATATCATTCCTGGTTTACCTGGTATATGAGTACATTGTTCAATATTGTTTCCTGTAATTGTATAGACACCAATTTGGGAGTGGGCTGGCCCCCTGCTCTTCGAATCCCGTATCATGACCTGTCATGTCTAGATTCATTATACTATTCGGGGATGGAGAGTTATTAGAGGTTAGGTGATCATTATTCCTACTTATTTATTACTTGTGCATAGCTTCACCCTCACCACACGTAGGGTTGTAGCTAGACCTTATACTCTTGTGCATAGCTTTCTATTTTGGACGGCCTGATCCCTATACTATTATACTACTTGTGCATAGTTGGTCAAATGGAACAGCCTGATCTTGACCCAAGTCGATCACATAGAGCTCTAATATCTCATGGCACTTACTTTATAGGTTTACATCGTATATCAGATTACATTTACTGCTTATTCCAGCTTTACCTTACATCTCACCCATGATATGCAATTCAATTCTTTTATACAATTTTACTTCCAGTTTTGACATTCATCATTTATTTTATTATAATTGTCTCTTATAGTATTTATCAATTCACATGGAACTGTTGTTGGTGTTTGTACTTGCTCATATTTTGACAGGATAACCCCCGTTGTTTTTCAGAAGATTTAGATACAGATTGGCCGACCTACTACAGGTTTGGCATAGATGGAGCCTAGGACCAGGATTAGCCTGTGGACCCGGTGCTCGTAGAGGATGCACCGCCTGTAGTAATTTAGTTTAGCTAGATTTTGTCTGGACTATATATTCAGCTTGATACTTTGAGACTTATAGTATTTATTTGGGATCTTGTGATGTCTTTAAATTCGGAACTTGTGATTATGGCTACGCACTATTTCAGACTATTTACTTCATCTTTATCCTTATCTTTATCATTGTGCTTATCTTCCTCAGAATTATGTGATTGAGTGGTGATTATATTCCTCCGTACGGAAATGACAGGTTATATTATTGTGTCTTAGATTCTATATATTCTAGATGACCTTTACAGCGTTCTCCCGTCGATACTGCGGCATAGACTGGACGTACCCAGATGCTCGTGCCTCTAAATAGGGTGCGGGTCATGACACGTTTTATGATGACCCATGTAGGTCAGAGTCGCAACTAGTGCGATTTTGTAATAGTGCTCGACTTAGAGCGTTAATTACGAACCTGCTCTTAGGATATAGGTTTTAGGTTATGATAGGAGTTACTCAATAACTTTTTAGAAAAACTCCAATCTTTTGATTATCAAGGCAACTCTCCTTGCATTTCGAAATAAATTATCCTTCCTTGACGATATCTTATCATGTGCCATATTAATCTCTTTGCTTAGTACTTTTGAGAGATTCCTGTGATGATCCTTGAGAATCTTGGTTGAACGTCAATTTAAAATCCTTTCCTTTTGTTTCTGTTCGCCCTTGTTCCTTATTATTGAATTTAATTTTTTTAGATCATCGCTGATTTTGATTTTTTATATCGAGATGAATTCTATGGCCTGAATTACGGTATCTTCTGATAACATATGTTGATGAAAATAATAGGGAAGGTAAATATCTATTTGGTTATAGAACCTGGAGTTTATCGTAGCTATATTAGCCGGCGTGGCAGAAATGTAGAGACCTGACTTCGGATGTACATATCTTGCTCATGAGATTTGAATTTCTCGCAGCTATACTAGTCGGCGTGGCGAGGATTCCAGACGATATGATTATAGAGGTGCATAGCTAGTTATGGAATCTATTGTTTATCGCAGCCTTGCTTACTGGCGTAGCAAGGATTCTGAGTATCATGATTTAGTATAGACGTGTATGATTATCATATTATATCTTGAGAAAGGTCCTAACATGTCATCTCTATCATTTCACTTCTGTTATTATAGATTCTGTTCCATCCTCAATTAGCTTAGGAGTAAGGATACTTTCGATTCTTTAGTCTAGGTCCTTGTAGATTATTATTTTATTATAGGTTCTTCATAGTGTGATGGCTTGGTGATTTACAATTGGTCTGTATCCTTGAGTAATTGTGTTAATACTTTAGGGTATGGTTAGGAAGTATTGTATATGATTGTTGATAATTAAATATAGATGAGAACCCTAGAGTGATTAATAAGTGTTAAGGTACGAGTTGCACCAGGTACCACAATAGGAGGAGTACCCTAGTAGCTAGAGATAAAGTATTTCAAGTATTATAGAAGTTTAGGCGCCAACAGTTTAGTGTCTAGTTGGAGGAGAGACATGAATGACCTAGTATAGGGGTACCATCCAACTATCATATAGATGAGTTAGTGCCTTGTGTGGACATCATCAAGACTTGGGTAGACACCTTAGAGAGAGTATCCTAGATAAATGAATGTTCTTCCGTGACTTTAATTTCTGGAGCGTCAGAGATGTCAATCTCTGGAAACTTCTTTCATGGGTTTGTAGTGGACAAGATTATCTTCATTTTGATATATTATGTCCCACTCAAACTCGTTCTCTTGTACTATCTTTGTATCGCACAACGTTCGGATCAATTTAGGCCATTGATCATTCTCACTTTTATTTATGATTATCATATGCACATTGCCATGACTTTTAATTTAGGAGGACAAGACTAGTTATTTTCTTAAAACCAACTTCATATGCATGATCTAGACAAGACACCCTACAGGCACACCATCTTGTGCTTCATTTTATCATACGACTTTCCTGACACAAGAGCCAATCTTGATTCACCCTACGAAGTCACTTTTATTTCTGACTCGAATTAAGGACACCATTTCGACCCAAACATGTTGACCCAAAATATGGATACGACCTACATTAAGCCTACTACCCACATGACACTTGTGTCCCATCCAACTGAGCCCTGCATGCTACTTATTTACCCGCGTTCATTTGAGGAAGACAATAGAAGGTAGTATCCCATAAGTGTAGTATAGTATCCTGGATAGAGTGTGCCAGTAAGTTAAGATCTTTACGGATCACAAGATCTTGAAGTACGTGCTCACCCATAAGGAATTGAACATGAGGCAGAGGCGCTAGCTTGTGCTGATGAAGGACTTCGATATCTCTTTGCAGTACCATCCAGGGAAGGGCAACGTAGTTGCAGATGCCTTGAGCAGATATCCAGTCGCTATGTATTTGACGGCAGATCGTCATCTATTGACCGATCTACATAGTTTGGGTATCGAGGTGATCGTTCTGGGCATAGAGTTTCAGATGTGGGGTTCACAGATTTAGTCTACGTTGATGGACAGAGTCAGATCAACACAGTTTGATGACGTGTCCCTGAGGAGCATCAGGGAGCAGGTGTAGGCAAGATTGTTAGACGATTTCTCTATAGCCGAAGATGGATCGCTGAGGCACGGTTCGAGGTTGTGCGTTCCGAGTGGAGAGCTTCGGGAGTAGATTTCGTAGAAAGCACATCATTCTCAGTACTCTATGCATCCTGGAGCCAACAAGATGTACAGAGACCTAAGGGAGCACGTATGATGGTATGGCATGAAGCGAGAGGTAGCTCCGTTTATATCTCGATGCTTAGTGTGCCAGCAGGTGAAAGCCGAGAGACAAAGGCCAAGTGGTCTGTTTCAGCCACTATCCATTCCAGAGTGGAAGTGGAAGCACATCGCTATGGACTTTGTATCAGGACTTCCATGATCTACAGGAGGGGAAGATGCGATTTGGGTCATCGTTGACAGATTGACCAAATCGGCCCATTTTTTGCCTTCCAAGATGGGACTGTCTACGGAGAAGCTGGCAGAGATGTATGTGCGGCAGATATTCAGATTGTACGAAGTTTCAGTGAGCATAGTCTCGAATCGGGATAGTTATTTTACTTCCCACTTTTGGAGGAGTTTACATACTAGCTTCGGCACCCAGACGGATGGACAGTCAGAGAGGACCATTTAGACACTCAAGGATATGCTTCGCACTTGTGTGTTGGATTTCGAAGGCGCTTGGGAGGACCATCTTCACTTGGTAGAGTTTGCTTGCAACAACAGCTATCAGGCCAGTATAAAGATGTCGCCATTTGAGGCTCTATATGGACGTGATGTCACACTCCTTTGTCATGGGACGATGTCGACGAGAGAGTTTTACTTGGACTGGAGATGGTGGTGGATGCAGCAGAGAAGGTTAGATTGATCAGGGATAGACTTCGGATGGCTCAGGATAGACAACAACATTGGGCCGATAGCCACAGGAGGCTGTTAGAGTTCGAGGTTGGCGATATGGTGTTCCTAAGAATTTCTTCGACATAGGACACGATTGGCTTTGGCCGAGGTGGGAAGCTTAGTCCGCGCTTAATCGAACCTTTCACTATTCTTGAAAGGGTCAGTGCAGTGGCCTATCGACTAGACTTACCGCCTACACTCGAGGGAGTTCATAACGTGTTCCGTGTGTCACAGTGGAGGCGGTACGTGCAAGATCCAGGCAATGTATTGGATAACTCCGAGTTAGAGGTGGGGCCTACTCTCCGCTATCCAGAGCAGCATGTGGAGATTCTGGATTGTCAGGAGAAGGTGCTCCAAAACCAAGTTATTCCTTTGGTTCGTGTCGCGTGGAGGTATCACTCTCCAGGTGAGTCTACCTGGGAGAGGGAGGATGAGATGCGGGAGCGTTACCCTTATATTTTCGAGCCTTGAGGTTTTTTTTCTTTGTTCTTGCTAGTGTTATTGTGCTAGTTTGCTCTAATTTCGAGGACAAATTTTTTTTAGGAGGGTAGACTTGTCACTCCCATTTTCCTCAATAGGACTAATATAGTCATTTATATTATTTTATTATTTTAATATTACTTAAATTACTATTGTTAGTGTTTTACGTTATTAGTTAAATAGGTATTTTGGGGATATAGATATATATATATATGTTCAATAAGTTTTTATTATCAAACTTTTAATATATTAAATAAATATAGATACGAAATATTTATTTTAATTTTAGAAATAATTTTAGAATTGTTTGGTATTTATTTCATTTTATGATATATATATATATATATATTTATATATATATATATTTATATATATATATATATATATATATATATATATATATATATATATATATATATATATAAAGAATATATATTTACAAAGAAGGGAAAAAGAATATTTAAATAAAAATAATATGTATAAGTGGTTAGTTTTTATATAATAAATAAATGTATGTATGCATGTATGCATATATATATATATATATATATATATATATATATATATATATATATATATATATATATATAATATATATATATTAAATATATATATATGTTAAATAAAATATAAAAAATAAAATATATATATATATATAATAAATAAATAAATATATATATATATATATATATATATATATATATATATATATATATATATATATATATATATATATATATATATATATATATATATATATATATAATTAAAGTATTAAGTAATAAAGAAAAGAATAAAAAAGGAAGTCAAAATCAAAGACATAAACACATCCCACCTACAACAACAAGCACCACACACACACATACACACACACACACACACGCATACAACAAGGGCCGAGGCCTTCCTTTACAATTCCAAGACCGAGCGGCCCGAATCCCCCTCTTTCCTTTATATATATATCGATAGAGAGAGAGAGAGGGAGTTTTTGCAAACCCAAACCCTAGCCGCACACCTCCCCACCTTCCTGATGACCCAATGCCGCCACCGCGATCACCGGAATCACCGCACTTTGTGTAGACAACCTATACATCTTTAGTCCTCTTCAAATATTTCGTGCCGATTCGCATCATGTGCGACAAAAAACGAGTTCCAAAATCGAGAAAAATTCGATTTTCTGGGTTTAGAAACTGTCCCGAAACTCTACGTTTGCGGTCGATTTGCGACCAGAGTATCACAAACTTTGGAATACCTTCTGAAGAGACTTGTAGACAACTTATAGGAGATCAAAATCCTTCTTATAGATTTAATTGTCATGCATTATACAAAGAGTTATTTGTTTGTGAAGTTTTAGAAAAAACTGGTTTTCAAAACTGAATTTTTTAAAAAAATTATCCCGATACGATGTCCGACCCGTCAATCCGGGCGACGTGGTCATGGTCCAAAAGCATCAAAAGGTGCGTATCGACTTTGTGGACGTGTGGGCTTTGACGGAATTCAAATTTGTCGGGTGTGCGCTACAAATTTGATGCGTATCCGTGAAAATTTATCGTATCGACCTTTTTGCATACTTTATGCACGTTCGTCACATCGAGACGAAACTTGCACCAACATGACCGTATCATTTTTCTGGTCCTGTATGCCAAGTTTGGTCCGATTCTGAGAAGGTCGATCGGAATGCTATTTTGGCGGGTCCGCGACCCGATCCAACGGGTAAATTTGTGCACGACCCATCCAACTTTGGACAAACGATTGGGTTCGTCTCGTCAAACCGGACCTGTAGACATGTAGTTTAATGACTTTAGAGACCATAGGTTCTGGCACTCTTTTCGGTGCAAAGCGGGTCCAACGACGGATACCATTTTGCCACTGTGTCTAGAATTGGACTTATGGGTTTGCGTTTCTTGCTAATTTAACCATTCTGAGAACGTTGATAATGTCTATTTTAATATTAGGAGATTGTTGTACGAGTTGACCGTTCGTGGCTCATTGAGTGGTTTGTAGTTCAATTTTTTCAGCTCAGGACAACAGGCAAGTACATTCTCTGATAGTTTTTATTTCTTGGATATCTACTATATCCGATTTAGTTATAGTGATATACTTGATTTTCGACATGATGATACATGGACTAGTATATATGAATCTCATCATGAGATGTCATTCCTGGTTTACCTGGTATATGAGTACATTGTTCGATATTATTTTATGTACTTGTATAGACACCGATTTGGGAGTGGGCTGGCCCCCTGCTCTTCGAATCCCGTGTCATGACCTGTCATATATGGATTCATTATACTACATGGGGATGGAGAGTTATTAGAGGTTATGTGTTCATTACCCCTACTTGTTTATTACTTATGCATAGCTCCACCCTCAACAGACGTAGGGGTAGCCTGACCTTATACTACTTGTGCATAGCTTTCCATTTTGGCCGACCTAATCCCTATACTATTATACTATTTTTGTATAGCCGGTCAAATGGAACAACCTGATCTTGACCCAAGCCGATCACATAGCACTCTAATATCTCATGGCACTTACTTTATAGGTTTACATCGTACATCAGATTACATTGACTGCTTATTCTAGCTTTACCTTACATCTCATCCATGATATGCTATTCAATTCTTCTATACAATTTTACTTCCAATTTTGACATTCATCATTTATTTCATTATAATTGTCTCTTACAGTATTTATCAATTCACATGGAACTGCTGTTGGTGTTTGTACTTGCTCATATCATGACAGGATAACCCCTGTTGTTTTTTAGAGGATTTAGATGCAGATTTCCCGACCTACTACGGGTTTGGCATAGATGGAGCCTACGACCAGGACCAGCCTGTGGACCCGGTACTCGTAGAGGACGCACCGCCTGTAGTAATTTATTTTAGCTAGATTTTGTCTTGACTATATTCTAACTTGATACTTTGAGACTTGTAGTATTTATTTAGGATCTTGTGATGTCTTTAAATTCAGTTCTTTATTCGTATAAAGAAGGTTCGATAGGGTGGTCGAGATAACCATGTCGAAGGAACTCGACAAAATGACCCCGTAACTTCGGGAGAATTTGTGCTTTCTGAAATTGTGATTGTGGCTCCGCACTATTTCAAACTATTTATTTCATCTTTATCCTTATATTTATCATCATGCTTATCTTTCTTAGATTTATGTTATTGAGTGGTGATTATATTCCTTCGTACAAAAATGATAGGTTATAATATTGTGTCTTAGATTCTATATATTCTAGATGACCTTTACAGCATTCTACCGCTGATACTGCACCGTAGACTGGAAGTAACTACGTGCTCGTGCCCCTAAACAGGGTGCGGGTCGTGACACATATTTTTGTGGTAGTCTATGCAGGTCTATGTTAAATCACTTTGGTTATATTACTAAAACGATATGAGCCTGCAATTAGAATAGGAAAATTCATTGGATCTCATCCATATTCATTATACATCCTTAATTTCTACATTAATTTTGAAATTTATTTCCTTGATATGCACCATGTTTGATATCATTTATTCTTAGCTTATACATTTTGTTTACGTATAGTGCAATGGACCCGCAAGCCAGTGACGAGAATCTCGTAGTTACTTCACAGAACGCAGTAGTGACTTATGTCGATATGACCTCACCACCGGTTGTAGGTTCTTCTACCCAACCAGTTAATCCAGCCACTTGTATCCATCAAGGTTAAGAAGAGAGAATATCCCACTGCTGCCACCGCTGCCATCGATGCTGTTTGCTCAGCCTCGATAGCCTATAGACCTGCAATAGCTGTTCCAGACCTTTTATGTGATATTGCAAGAGCAACAATAGATCCAGCTGGAGACACAGTAGAGATAGATAAAAAAATATAGAGGATCGCATTGTAGCAGCTTCGGAGAGGGTGACTCCAGCAGCTCATCAACCATCGATGGGGACGCTTATAAATTTTTGCCATCGTAAGTCAGCCAAATTCTCAAACAAGGAGAGGCACTACAGAGGTTCACGAGTGGCTCACCAACATCCAACACCGGTTGGAGGCAACAGATTTACGGAAGGAGCGATAGATGATTGTCGTCGATAGGATGCAGCTGACTGGCAACACGCACCACTAGTGGTCAAAGAAAAAAGACGATTTAGCCCGGATAATGTCACTTGGGAGGATTTCTCCAAACTCTTCTAAGAGATGTACATCCGGGCTACATTCAGAATGGAGCTTCGAAGCTAATTCTTTTACCTCATCAAGGGTAGCACAACTTTAGAAGAATACAATGTCAAGTTCATACTTCACGCCTATACTGATTTAAACATAGATAAAAAAGGTAGAGAAATTCTATGAAGGTTGAATTACAGACTACAGGAGCTTATTGGAGTCGCCACACCTACCACTTACTCAGGAGTTATTACAGCGGCACGACGCTTGGAGCGAGTTCACCAGAGAGAGACGGGTCAAAAGAGGCCCTTAGCACCAGCCAGGACACAGTCAGGAGTATCGACAAAGAAGCCAATGGCGCACCTTCAATAGAGAGTGTCGCATTCATCAAGAACTGAATTGCCTACTTGTCACCACTACGGCAAGAAAGGTCATCTCATGAAGGACAGTAGAAGCAAGTAGCAATTATGCTTGGGATGCGGTTCAAGTCAGCATTCAGTACGAGATTGTCCAGAGTGCTTGAGGGCCGTATTGACGATGCAACCGCCAGTACAAAGACTAGCACAGCAACCACCTAGGCCAGCATACCAGGCACCGAGATCACCGTTGATAGGAGCAG
This sequence comes from Iris pallida, assembly GCA_029216955.1. Classification (NCBI taxonomy): domain Eukaryota; kingdom Viridiplantae; phylum Streptophyta; class Magnoliopsida; order Asparagales; family Iridaceae; genus Iris; species Iris pallida. Next base: position 42,685 of record JANAVB010016267.1, on the reverse strand, counting down.
ATGGCATGCGACCATAGACACCAGGAGGATTTTAGTTGAGACCACCCTTGGCACCCCAGGCAACTGCATACCATCATGTCCGACAGTAGCAACAGAGGGCACCAACACAGGGGCGTAGTCAAGAATTGAGCAAGAAAAGACTGCAGATGAGGTTATAGTAGGTACCATATTAGTAGCTTCACTACCTGCAGTAGCATTATCTAATTCAGGGGCATCATATTCTTTCATTTATGCTAGTTTCGTAGCCACATATAGAGTAGCGACCTCACCTCTCCCAAAATCTTAAAGATTCGGAAGGGAGGTAAAATTATTTTGATTAGTGATACTTGTAGATCTTGCTCGATAATTACTTATGGGAGAGAGATACGGGCCCAATTCTTAATCTTTTCCATACCGGATTATGACCTTATACTTGGTATGGACTAGATAAGTCAGTACCATATGACATTGGATTGCCGGCTTGGACGAGTTATCTTCAGACCATCTAGGAAACCGGAGTTTGATTTTCTTCATGGAGCTAGAGTGTAGGGTGCATAAGCTATACTTAAAGCATATTTTGTCGGTGGCGTGGTTGAGTATCTGAAGATCATACTAGATTTTGTGGATGTATTTCTTGATGACTTACCAGGCTTGCCACCAGATCTGGAAGTAGAATTCACCATCGACTTGATTCTAGGGGCTGAGCCTGTCACATCATCCGTGTACAAGTTAGCACTGAAAAAGTTAGAAGAGTTGCAGAAGAAAGTTGATGATCTTTTAGACAAGGGGTTTATTAGACCAGTGTATTGCCTTGGGGAGCACCTATCTTATTTGTGTCGAAGAAGGATGGGTCGGTTCGCTTATGTATTGATTACAGAGCTCTTAATGCTGTGATATTTAAGAACAAGTATCCGTTGTTGTGCATTGATGATTTATTCAACTAGTTAAGTAGATCTTTTATATTCTCCAAGATCGATCTCAGATCGGGTTATCATCAGATTAAGGTGAGGAAGGAATACATACCGAAGACAACATTCAGAACCAAGTATGGGGATTATGAGTTCTTAGAGTTGCCGTTTGGTTTAACCAAAATGCCAGCAGTTATCATGAGTTTGATGAATAAGGTGTTTTACCTATATTTGGATTAATTTGCTGTGGTGTTTATTGATGACATTTTGATGTATTCTAAGAGCTAAGAGGAGCATCTTTGAATTATTCTAGAGAAGTTGAGGTGGGAGAGATTGTATGGAACCTCAGTAAGTGTGAGTTTTGCCTTGATAAAGTTCCTTTCTTTGGACAAATTATCTCAGGAGAAAGACTCTTAGTTGGTCCAGAGAAGATAGCTATAGTAGAGTCTTGGCCAACACCGACATCAGTTCAAGAGGTTAGGAGTTTTTTCAGACTTGCCGAGTATTATCGGAGGTTCATTGAGAATTTTTCACGGATTGCAGAGCCGATGACACGGTTCACGCACAAGGATCAAGAGTTACTATGGGCAGAAGATTGTCAGAAGGCATTCGAGGAGTTTAAGAAGAGGTTGACCTCAGCACATATTTTGACGCTTCCTTCTGGCTCAGAAAGATTCATTGTATATGTTGATGAGTCCGGTAGTGGACTTGGATGTGTTTTGATGCAACACAGAAAAGTTATAGACTACGCATCGAGACAGTTGAGGGCACATAAGAAGAATGACCCTACGCATGATCTGGAGTTAGCAGCGGTAACCTTTGAATTAAAGCTATGAAGGCACTACTTGTACGGAGAGCGTGTAGAGATATTCACTGATCATAAGAGCTTGACAAATGTCTTCACACAGAAGGAGCTGAATATGAAGTAGATGCATTGGATAGAGTCGATGTCGGATTATAATATAGAGCTTCAGTACCATCCTGGCAAGGCGAATGTAGTAGAAGACATTTTGAGCTTGAAGCCTACAGCATATTTTTTGACATCACAGATGCAGTTATTGGAGGATCTTCAGAAGCTGGAAATAAAGGTGATTCTGCTAGGAGAGAAAGGAGTTTTAGCCAATTTGGAAGTTCAGTCATCACTAGTAAAGAGGATCAAGGTAGCAATACCTGCAGATGCAAGGTTCTGTTGACTTTGAAAGAGGACGAAGGATGGAATTGAGACAAGACTGTGAATCCATAAGGATAGGACATTAACGTACAAATATCGCTTGTATGTTTGCAACAGAGTTAAGACAAGAGTTGCTAACCGAAGCACACAGTTCCATCTATTTAATTCATCCGGGATGTACGAAGATATACCAAAACTTGAAGCATTACTAATAGTGGCATGGAATAAAAAAGGAATTGCATGCTTTGTCGCGAGATGCTTAGTCTGTCAACAAGTCAAGGGCGAGCAGTAGAGGACCGCAAGTTTAGTGAAGCAGCTTTCTGTAATCCTCCATCCCGCTCAGCTCAATCGGAGGAATCGAAACACCAACGTCATTCAGACTTAGCCATGAACGGCTACTCGAAAACTAGTTCGGTCGAGGCGACTCCTCACTCAGGTGGGTGTCTTCAGTGAACTTACCTCAGCTTGGCCTTCACACTAATAAAACAATAGTTTTCAAATGCACAAGTAGGCTTGATAACAAAAGAGGTGAATTCACGTAGCTAAGGGAATAATCCTAAGTTGGGTTGGAATGAATAAGAATATGGAAAGGTTCCACGGTCGTCTAGAAGTGTTGCACGTCGTTCTTTTATAATGACACTCGATCCTTCATCCCATGGCTTGGGAGAAAGAAAGTTGGATTTAGTTGCCACAAAGTTATGAACTTAGCCTAAGCCATAGGCGTCGCATGCATAAATACTTGATAAAGCATGCATAGTCCTATCGTTTGATACTTATCAATTAGCCAAAGTGTCCTCTAAGTCTTAATGCATATTTCTACGATGCAAGGCTTGGCATAGCCTTCGCTTATGCCAACGGTTATGTGGTTGCACAATAAAGTTAGGCAAAAGTTATGCTAGACTATAAAAGACATAGCATGCACTGTCCCATGTTTACTGCGGTTGTCAAGTTGCATAGAACACAAGTCAGTCTAAGGCACGAGCCACGGTCGGCTCAAGGAAACGTTAGCCACGGTCTATGGCACATAAATAACATATTTTGTTTAAGTTATGCTTGATGGCTATTAATTAGCTATTCATGAGTTGAGTCAATAAGAATATGGAAACACTGAAAATATGTCGACCAGTCGCTGAGGAAAGAGTCAGGACTGTAGGTTAGTCGCCGAGGCAAGCCTGGTTTGGGCTCTGCTAAAGAAGTATATGAAAGAAAAGAAGTAAACTAAAGGAAAGTAAGTTGTGACGGTTAGGCCATGCATTTACGTTGAGTCTAGAAGTCCACGTAGGTGTGTGATCGTTAGACAACTTGTCGACAAGGTTTCCCACCCTCGATCGAAAACCTGGGGCCACAGGACCGTATCGGCCTAGGAGGGGAGCAAGATAGTTGAGCTGGATTGTACCGCTCAGGCGATTCAAAGCCTTTGACGGGCGCTACCCGCGTCAGACGTCTTGTTTATGCCAGACTACATGTCTAAGTAGGCCTGGAGGGCCGTAATTTTTCATATAGATAGGTTGGTGTTTTAAGCGACAATCAGCATGCACGGTGTCGTTCGAATCAATAAAAGTTCAAGAACGACGCGAGTTGAGTTAACAAGGTTTAGTTCCTCAAACGTTAGCCATGAATCGGTGTGTGCCAACAATATATCAGCACGAAAGGAACGAGTTATAGTAAATACCAGCCATGAATCTGTTCGTGCCACTAATGTATCGCCACGAGTAGGGTGTGCACGGTTGCAACACCATTATGGAGTATAAGATTTGGCTATAGCAAGGACACGTACTTCAGCATGAATATGGCTCGTGATTGAGTCGTCTCGAGTAAAGTTAGAAAGGGCCGTAGGGCAAGTTGGTCATGTCACGTTGAATTGTGAGGTACGGCCTCAAATGTTTGAAATATGAACCGAGTCGATGACACAAAACAAGTTGTTACGTCCCAAAGTATGGGCCATAAGGCAAGCACGAGTCGATACGTCGATGTTACAAGCACAAGAATGATCTAGAGGCAAGGATAAGGAAGTCATCGGTATGGTAGCACGATGATGGTCTAGAGACACAAATAGGATATGCATCTATGACATAAAATTGATCCTAAGACAAGAATAGAAAGACAATCATAAAGGAATTATATTGAACAAAGTAAATGAATGCGTTAGTTTTGTATGGGTGGGCGAAGAGCTTACACCACCAGTACAGTTGAGTACTGACACCCACACAATTTTTATGTGCTGGCACAGGTAGAAGCACGTTGGCACGGAGTCCTCTTGGATGCTTCGAGGCACAAAATTCCTTGGCATTTCAAAGTATGCGGCCATATGGAGTCAGAACTTATATGGGACATAATATATGGACATCGCCTATCTAAAGCATCTGTTGACTCGTCAATTGTATTGAGAGATAAGAGAGCGCTGAGTAAATTAAAATAGGAGAGAAAAGTGAGCTTGAGTGATTGTCTACTTGGCTTCGTCCCTCCTTTGTAATCTATGTTCAATATCAATAAAGACTCTGATTTTGTTTGAATGCATGTGTTGCCTCGTATATTCAATATTTCTGCTTAGGACTTCTGTGCGACGGCCCCTTCGCAAGCTGTTGTAATCGACTGTTATAGATCCCCCTTGCACGAGCACAACTAAGGCTCGTGCGGCATCACACCTTAGCGAGGACAACCGGTCCTATGTGATCGAGGCGAGACATAATGGTATCAGAGAACGGCTTTACATCCTTGGACTTTCGATTGAATTCTTTAACTCTGATGTTGTTTTTGCAAACTCTGTTGTTGTTTCTGCAATTAATATCTTTGGTGCACTCTCTCTCAAATGTCCCACAGGATGTCTATATAATAAGTCTATAGATTTTGAAAAGTATTACGAAAGAAATTGGTTGAACAAAAGTCGGTTGCCAAAGTCGGGCTGGGCATATACAAAAAAAAATTTAGTCGACCTTAGAAATGTCATGTGCGAAACTCAAATTGTTTTAAATGGGATGGAATTTGACTTGACTTATAGAATACGGGAGGACTATCGATAGGGGTGCCATCGGACGATATTATCGTCGATGCGATAATTGATAGAGCGTGCTTGAAAATTTGAGGAATGGTTCGAACGGAGATTCAAAGTACTCAATTGTGAATCGAATGATAGTTTTGAGGATTTATCAAATGACTTCATCCCTGAGTTGTGTGTGGGATATCCTTGGGGATGTCGATCAATTGAGGATACGGGGTGCCAATAAGCCTATCAACAAGCGATGAGTACGCAAAGCCTTAGATTGAACATCATTGAGTAAGTTGTAGTCTTGAAGTTCGATAAGTTGGTTCGAACAAACTAGAAACGTTGCGCACGAGATTTGGACTACACAAGTGTGAAATGCAAAAATAATTGAGTAGGTAAATTGGATTGAGGGAAAGTTAAGGTGTAGCAAATGGATGACTTAATTGAGGAATCGATATAAATCGTATATGAAAAGTTAGCACGATCGGAAGTTAGCGTACATGGAAATGGTTAAAAAATACGAGAATGACTCTGAGAATTTGGGTATATGTTGCTCGATGACTTAAGATAGACGGAGGAATATACATGATTATGGGTTTGAACAAAATGATCATGTGACTAGTTCGGGGATTAATGATCGAACTTTTGGTCTTGTATATCAAGGTGATTGTGGTATATCCAATTTGGAGGATAGCATTAGTGGCATGACCCAAAATTTGTTGCAAATGAAGATCGTTAGGTTATGCATATCATCAATGGTATTGAGGCGTATTAAAGTTCGATATGCGATTACTCAGGGTACTCTGATTCGAAGAATGACGATCGTGTAAAATATTATAGTTTTGATGGATGCTATGCTTGGGATTTTGATTGAAAAGAATGCTTGGATGAAAATGATCGTGTCTTAATTTCTTCAATGATAACCATAACATCGACGATCTTGTCTTGCGCAAGCGCAACTCCAGCCTCGCACATGCGTTACGTCAGATTTGGGGCAATCGTTCCACGTGAGCGCTGACATAGTGATTCATGTCGCGGGAATGTTCGAACTCGGGAGATCAGGGCATGGCAATTTTGATTGCTTTGACATATGGTTTGATGCGAATGTGAATTCGAGGATTGGTCGAACTTGTGATTGACGATTAAGTAAACTTGAGGATTGGGTAGTCCAATCTGCGTATCGTGAATGAATTAGTCTATACTCAAAGCAATAGTTGCTCCACGATAAGAACGATCATCCTGGGGGAATGCATGGGGATTTCATGTCCCGCGTGGATGATCGAACTTGCGTGAGATTGGGCCATAATATATTATTGAGCTAGGCGACCTTGTGAATGATTACATGAATTGCGATAAACGACTTAGGGAATATGGAACAAAAATTATGGTTTAGTAACAAATCGTGTCGTAGCATACTCGACTGGAGTATGATGACAGGTGGATTATATCGAATGTGTTCGAAGAGATAGACTAAACGAATTACTTTTTGGACGAACGATATTGATATATCGAGGAATTGGTTGAACATTGTTAGGGTTATGTACTAAAAGTATCACTTTTGTAGTAACCTTATTTCCTTAAATTTTGAATGAGAATCATATAGAAAAATATTTGCATATTATATTTGTTGCAAATTAATGCAAATGTCTGATATTCTATATTGTAGATAATATGGTGTGTGGTATCACACAGAAGGTCATATTATCGGTTCCCTATAGAATATATAAATAATTCACAGCCTAGATGGACTTGGACAATCTATTGGAAATATTGTTTAATCTGGTATTAGTCTATCTTGACTATAGGTTTACACTAGTACACTTTGTGTGTATTGAACAGGACCACTTGAGATTATTCTCTTTATACTGACTACATAAGAGAACAAATACCTCTGTTATTATGGTTGCTTGTGCTTTTAATCTGGATATAATAACAGACATGTATATGCAGTGTGTATTACTTTGACTCATGAAAGAGTGAGATTCATTATGGGTCAACAACCTCTATGAATTGGGTAATAACATTGTATGTATGATGGGCTATTGATTATAAGTGGAATCTATGTCCCGATACATCAGGTTGATGATGTCCCCTTAAGTAGCACATAAGTATTGTCATGTAAACCTTGAAGGTGGATTATATTCGTCATGACAAATAAAGTTTAGCAGTACTACCTAAGGATAAAAGATGTCGAATCAATATAGTTGTCAGTAACTTAATTTGATCGATGGACATTCGATATCTTAACTTGGGGAGCCAAACGAACATATAATAAAATGAGCCCACAAACATAATTTGAGATTAAGGAGGTAGTGCAACAATAGCTCATTAGTGGACCGAGCTATTGTTAATAGGCCTGGATTGTGTGTTCAGACTGAACACGGGATATCCAGATCTGTTAGGAGGCCTAACCCTAATTTCTCTTCATGGTTCCTGTCGTAGCCTACATATATCCTTTTTTCTTTGGCCGCAAAATTACTTATCAGAAATCTGAAGCTTTCTCTAAATTCGTGATTCACGTAAGGAGAGAAAGAGAGGGCTGCCAAGGAAAAGAAAAGTTGGAAGATCGTTGTCCACACGACGTCCAACTCGAGGAAGGAATACGTGGAGAAGATCTTGGGATCGTCCGCTCGAGATTGCCAGGAACTAATTATCTTCTTCTGCCGTAGGTATATTCGTGAACCCTATTTTTCGCCTATGAAGGCTTAGAACACGTATTAAATCTGTTTAACTTTCTATTGATCAATACGCACACCAAAGTAAGGGTCTTGGGAATCCCCGGTTCTATCAATTGGTATCAGAGCCACTTTGGATCTGCATATTGATTGATACGTACATGTTGTCCAATAAAAATTTCGTTGTGTAATAGTCGGTAGATGTAGATCTGTTCTAACTCGATTTTACAGGTATCTTAGATCCAACTACTATGGTCCAATGCATGTTTTGTTTTGTGATTGTTTTAAACCACGGATATGTCATGGATGTTATTGTTGCTGTGGATGAAATTAAAATCACGAGGGTTGATCGTGCTTATAATTTTATTTTTCAATCTAGATTATGTATGAACTCCTTTGGGAGGCATATGATTGATGTAATCTTAATTATTTTTGACCAATCGTGATGGCGGTGGTGGCTATTTTTGACGTCGTACGAGATGCTAGTTTTAAGCAGTCCAGAGGCAGACGAATGGTTTTTGATGAAGGAATCGACAGCCAAAACCTAAAAAGAAAGGATGTTGAACCTCGAATAGTTCTGTGCAGCACCAAATTTTGGATTCGGATAGTTGAGGATGGAGCAGGAAAAATGACCATAATAGTTGGATATTTTTTCTTACTTGTCGTCATTTTGCTTTTTATGATTATGCATGTTTATTATTGTGTGGATGTTTTTTTTGAAAGACTAAGCCTACATTAATAATGGACAACATGGACATAATATCAACTAGTAGAAAAACCTTCATTGTTAAATAACTAAGTGGGAGACGATATTTATTTAGGATAAATCCGATGGTCTCCATTACTGGTTTGTAGGTGATGTAATTATACTTGTGCGTTGGCTTTAGTGCCTTCTTCTATATCGGATGAGTATAATTATGGATCACCAGTACAAATTTTCTTAGGGATAATTGTAGAAAGTTACCTATTATGTGTTCATTTCTCCATCTGAAGGAACTCATTACAAGGTAATGGACTTAGTATTAAGTAATGGTATACACTTAGATACAAATAATGGTATCCTCCCCATCGGAGTCATTGCTATTATTTGTATGACCAAAGCAAGACCAACATATTAATTTTATTTGTCATAAAGTGTAGCACCCAGTTTTCCAAATGAGGGTAATTTTGAAATTTCGTGTTTATAATTATTTTAATAATAATATTTAATTCATGATATGATTTTTGGTGATTTTAAATTATTTTAAAATTATTTAAATCAATGACTTATGGTTTTGACGTTTTGCTAGTGAAACCCTAGAGACTGTTTGACCTAGAGCCTAACCATGTGATTATGATATTTTAATATCATTTTTGGCCTAAGGATATTTTTTTATTTGACCTCTTTGAATTATTTTAATATTATTTTATTATTTATGATATTGTTTTGGGGTTATTTGAGTCTGGTTCGAATTTTAACTCAATCCGACTTGAAACGGGGACCCGGGGGTAGTTGACTCTAGTGGGACCCACACACTAGTTAGGCATGGCCCACATGATATTAATTTTAGTCCACATGATAGAAATATTTTAGTTAGAGATTAGATTAATTATTATGGATATGGTTAGTGTGATTAGAGACTTTAGAATGACTAATTTAGCCCCAACCAATTAGCCCTTTCCTAATACTCATAGAATAGGTTAGTGGGGGCATTTTGGACCTTACATAATAGGACAAATAGCCCATATGGCCAGCCACTTTGGGAGAGGATAGGCTCAAGTTCATTCATTATTCTCATCCACACTCTCTCTCTTGTTCTTCCCCAAATTCCTAGAGAGCAATCCCTAGCAATTTCTCTACCAAATCCTTCTATTTCACCACCAAATCTTCTTCTTTCCTTCTCCATTATAGCCAAGGAGGAAGCTACCCAAGTTTGGGAGGATTCGGAGCTCGTTCGTGTCCTTTTGGAATCTCTACGTGTCGGTGTCGCTCCGGGAAGGCTTTTCTTCGATTCGATCTACCAGGAGGTATAAATCCCTTCTCCTTTTCATTTCCTCATGTATATAGGTCTATTTTAAACCCATATGAATGATCCCCACGGTTGTATCTCCATTTGTGTCCATTTTGTATCCATTTGGAGGTCATAGGAGTGTCATTTATGTTGTGGATGTGTTCATGTTACATATATAGATTTATATATATATATATTGTAATGAGAGTGTATCTATATTTATATATGTAATAAATGGTTCATGATGATTATATAATCAAGTTTGTGAGTGTGGTTCCTCATATTATTATTTCTATTATTATTGTGGATAATTAGGATATATATTGTGTATTCTTTTGCCTCAAACTATCTAAATCCGTCACGATTTTTATCTACGTTTTTAATTTCAGCCCTAACTTAGAAATGACATAACTTCTAGCTCAAAGCTCGGTTTAATCTCCCGTTTTTTTTATAAAAGAAGCGTATTGAAGTTAGCTTTCCAAAAACATGTATTAATAGGCCTAATTCTTTCTGTAACGTTCTAGAGAATTATTTGAGTGTCAGCTGTACGAAAGACAAACGCGTTCTCGGTGTTTTTGCGATTTCGGGAGTTTCCGGAAACGAAAACGCGATCCGTTTGAAGTTTCGGAAAGCTAACACATAGATCTATAACATACTTTAATCCAAGAATTTAATTCATGCTGAGTTGGTACAGTATTGATTATTAGTAGGAGTTACTATTCGGCATATGTATTTTGTGCACCCTTGTGTGTAATATAATGTTCTATTTGATTTTAACCCATGTTAATGTATATACATTATGTAACTAAATAGAGAAAGCAAGCATGAGTAAATGGTTAAATAAATGATGTATGAGGTATAAGTATCCTATCTAATGTAATCATGTATAAGTATGGCTTGTAATGAATATATAGGTTCCATAGTATGTAATGTATGGTGCATATAGTAGTGCAAGAGAATAAATAAATGATGAATGGATGCAAGCATGAATGTAATGTAATAATAGATGTAATGTATGCAATATACAAGTTAATGAGATGTAATGTTCTATGTTAACACAAATCCTATATTACCTCATGTACCCCCCTTACACTATGTTGACACTATCACACTTGACACATTGTTCACTTCTACTTTAACACTCTTTGATATGTATACACTATGTATGCCCATTTAACCCTCACTTGACCCTTTGCCATGTTCACATACACACGCATAGCCTCTTAAATAAGTATTTATGAATATAGTTAACTTAGCTATGCATGTATATTATATATATGTTAGCATATTGTGTTGTAATATATAAGTTTATATAACCATTTGAAATGCCATGATTATAGACCTAATGTTGAATACCAATATATGTATGTGTATATATGTGTAGACATATATAGCTTAAAGTAATAGATTACCTAGTGTATATCTAATGTGAATTCTTGCCTATTTGAGTATTGAATAATTGCATGCTATATAGAGTTTGGCATATGTTGGCTTGTATAGCCTTGTATTGATGTGTGCTTGCTAGGATAGTCTTGGTTAGGCCTAGTAAGACTTGCTGGGATAGGACATGACCTAGTTTGACTAGTGCAGTTGACCAAGAGTTGACTTTGGCCTAGTTTGACCTAGATTCATGTATAATGCATTGTAGTGCTTTATATTACCCTTCTGGACATGTTGTGACTTGTGTTGTTCTAATTAGGAGCCAGACACCTCTCCTCAAACAGTATCTTTACCTTGGACATTCAGATATCAGGCGAGTACATTCTCTGATCATTTCATATCCTGTTTAGAATTATTTTCCTGCTTTAAATTACTTTACTTGATACTGTCACGTTGGTCACACGGATTGGTACTATATGGATCTTTTCATGAGATGTTATCCCCCTCGGGAGCATCGGATACTGTATGTTTTGTGCGTTTCACGAATCATCACGTATCTCTATGCTTCCTCTGATTCACGAATCACTTGTGACATATGTACTCTCATGTTCACAGAGCCATCATGAATCACCTTCACGTATCACTCATTTTATGAGCCATGTGAAGTTTCACGAATCTTAACATAACTTGAACAGATCCTTGTGTATTGATTGGGGATGGGGGAGTAGAAATAGACATGTGAATATTATCCAAGTAGTTGTAGTCATGAATCACTCTCTTAGCTGTAGTCATGAATCTCCTATGCCATTCACATGTTTATATTTTACTCTGACTCACTAGTCACTGTTAGTTCTCTATGTATAGTAGATATTTCTATTACAGTTCTCTTTCACTGTTTACATATTGTATTTCCTTCAGATCTTGTATCTTACTTTACTGTATGATTATATTTTCTAACCTGCTATGATCTGTTGAGATGTACTGTGCTCGCTCCAGTCCTGACTGGACCCGTTGATAAATTTTACAGATAGCCTGGAGGTTGCCTGCTAGCCTAGAGGAGACAGTAGAGGTTGTATAGATAGCTAGGGTTTATTCATAGTTTATTTTTAGTTGTCTTGAGATGTATTTATGGATTACTGTATTTAAGATTTGAGATGTATTTCTGGGTTGTATATCTTAGACACTTAGACTCTCTGATCTTCTGTGTTTTATTTGAGTTTTATATCTTATCGTACTCCTTCTTCCTTAGTTGTGATTGAGTTACTTTCTGCTATGTCACCCCCATTCGGGGAGTATAAACTGTTTAGTCTTATACTGTTAGATGCATTGAGACCTAGGACAGCGTTCTACCGCCGACACTGCGGCGTAGGCTGGGCGTTGTTACGTTCTTGTACCCAAACAATGGGTGCGGGTCGTGACACGTTTTTAGTGGTGGCCCATGCAGGTCGAGTTTATGTAGTGGTATTCGAACTTGAGTACCACTACAGCCTGAAGTAGGATTAGGATATATTTTTGAAGGTACTTAATCACAGTTAGGATTTCTTGAGAGATTCCTGAGACGACCCTTGAGAATCTTGTTTAACTCCGATTTGAAAACTCATTTTTCTTAATTTGATTTATCTTTACTTTCTGTTGTTGAATTTGATTTTGATGTATTATTATTGAATTTGAGCTTATATTTATTGATTTTGATGAAGATTGTGGAATTTTGAATCTTGATGTTAGCTGTAGCATCCGAGCTTGTATTTATAAGATTTGAAGGATTTTTGTTCATTTTTGAATCTTGAGGTTCGTTGATAAATTTGATTTTTGGGTATTCATTGTTGATTTATATATTTTTTTGCAAGGAAATTATATTGGCTAGGTCATCTATGTTTTGGAATCTAGTCTTCTATAGTCGCATTAGCCAGCATGGTGAGGACATATAGTCTGACTTTGGATATATTTCTCGGGTATGGGAATTTAAGGTTTTTGCAGCCAAGCTAGCGGCACCGCAAAAATGTTAAATACCATGATTCTAGAGGTATGTGCATAAGTCAAGGGCTCTGTGATTATCGTAGCCTTGCTCACTAGTATGATGAGGATTTAGAGTACCATGATTTTGGATAGACGCATATGATTATCAGATTGTACCTTAAATGTTTTCGAGCATGTTTTCTTTACTTTTGTTGCAGTCCTTCAAAAAAAAGGAATTATTAATTGGTTTGTTTTGTTTAGTTTCTAATTATTTAACTTAGGAGTAGGTTTAGCTGTTTTATAAACCTTGTGAAACTTTTTACCATGAATTTCTTCTTAATACAATGAATCGATGACTTTGTTAAATTTTATCTTGGATTTGATATTTTAACTCTGGATTTCAAAATGGATCCTTCCTTAAACAAACAAGCAAAACAGATTTCATTATTATTTCCTCCTTGCTATTATTCTAGTATTAAATAATAATAATGATAATAAAACTGTCTTAATTTCGTCAATCACCTGCTTGCAATTTTTGTAGGAATTCAAATGTTAGTCTTAACGTAGAATTAATTTTAAATTGGGACATGAGAATGCACATGAATATATATATATATATAGCAGACACTTTGCCTGATACATATGCATGCTACGCTTGATTTCCAACCTATCTAAATAAATATTAATATGTTGTTGATGTTAATTTCCAAACCCCAATATTCCTGGTTTTCTGTTTTTCCCAGTTTAAATTCATAATTTAAATATAAATTTCATGTTATTAGCTATGTTTACATCACTGCACATGTATGTTACATATAGGGTTTCAGTTCAAAAATTTTGGGTTGAATGTTATGTTAAATTTGTCAAATTTAAGAGCTGTGTACATTGTTGATTGTAGGGATATAATATTAAGTTTCATATTCTTACATGTTAGTTTGTGATAAATATTGAGTTGGTTTTGATGTGCAAATTTCTCTAAAATCCTGAAAACTAGTTACATGTTAACATTTTTACATTGATTTCAAATGTTTAGTTCGATTTGAGATTTAACATGTAATATTGAACTGTATGCTTAGATAAATGTATTGATAGCATGTTAGGGTTTTATTTCTATCATGTTAGGATGTATTGGGAGCATTGAGATTAGTCGTGATGTTTCAACCCCTAAATTTTGAAATTGCATTATGTTAATATTGCACTGGTTTAAATGTTAGCTTGTTTTCAGATTTTATATTTAAACGTTGAACTAAAACTGGGTTTAACCTTTCAATACTAAGTTATAACCCTGTACAAAGACACACACACACTCTAACATAGTATATACTGTCTTTTAACCTAACCCTTCCCCTCTATGTTATGATTATATATCTATAAGGATATATATAGAGTTTATGCATATATTATAACGTATATAGATACATAACTAAGTCTCTACCTTTTTATATATATGGTTAGCTATGCAAGTTATGATTAAATAGGTTGTATATTGTAGATTGTTTAACCAAAATGCCATGATTAGTGTAACTTGATAGCTGTTGTTTTGGAACCCAATTTCTCAATACAATTTCATATGTATTCACGTACACACACGCCTACTATCTAACCATATGAATATGTCCCTATACACATAATGCTAGTTTTTCCCTCTCTAACGCTCTGTATATATTGTGATTGGATTTCCATACAATTGACTTTTATTCCTTAACTAGTGATTTTGATTTTTCCTTGAATAGTACCCTTTTTCAGATAATTGGTAGTTACCTTCATTTTATTTTTTGATGAGTACCAGTTTTCATATAGGATGGTAGACTGCCTTACAGTTTTGATGGTTTGTTGTCTCTGTAACTTTTTTGTTTCGCACCTTAGATTGCTTGTGTGTTTTGATACCCTATAACCGTTTTGGTTAGCATGACTAGTATACCTAGATGAGACTTACTACCACCGTACGCCATGACCCTGTATGCCGTCCTTTTGATGGTATGATTTGTTTAAGTTCTGGGACTTTGATTGTGGGGGTTTGACCTAGAGGGAGTATGGACGTTTTAATTTCGAGGACAAAATTTTTCTAAGGTGGGTAGAGTTGTAGCACCCAGTTTTCCTAATGAGGGTAATTTTGAAATTTCGTGTTTATAATTATTTTAATAATAATATTTAATTCATGATATGATTTTTGGTGATTTTAAATTATTTTAAAATTATTTAAATCAATGACTTGTGGTTTTGACGTTTTGCTAGTGAAACCCTAGAGACTGTTTGACCTAGAGCCTAACCATGTGATTATGATATTTTAATATCATTTTTGGCCTAAGGATACTTTTGTATTTAACCTCTTTGAATTATTTTGATATTATTTTATTATTTATGATATTGTTTTGGGGTTATTTGAGTCTGGTTCGAATTTCAACTCAATCTGACTTGAAACGGGGACCCGGGGGTAGTTGACTCTAGTGGGACCCACACACTATTTAGGCATGGCCCACATGATATTAATTTTAGTCCACATGATAGAAATATTTTAGTTAGAGATTAGATTAATTATTATGGATAAGGTTAGTGTGATTAGAGACTTTAGAATGACTAATTTAGCCCCAACCAATTAGCCCTTTCCTAATACTCATAGAATAGGTTAGTGGGGGCATTTTGGACCTTACATAATAGGACAAATAGCCCATATGGCCAGCCACTTTGGGAGAGGATAGGCTCAAGTTCATTCATTATTCTCATCCACACTCTCTCTTTTGTTCTTTCCCAAATTTCTAGAGAGCAATCCCTAGCAATTTCTCCACCAAATCCTTCCATTTCACCACCAAATCTTCTTCTTTCCTTCTCCATTCTAGCCAAGGAGGAAGCTACCCAAGTTTGGGAGGATTCGGAGCTCGTTCGTGTCCTTTTGGAATCTCTACGTGTCGGTGTCGCTCCGGGAAGGCTTTTCTTCGATTCGATCTACCAGGAGGTATAAATCCCTTCTCCTTTTCATTTCCTCATGTATATAGGTCTATTTTAAACCCATATGAATGATCCCCACGGTTGTATCTCCATTTGTGTCCATTTTATATCCATTTGGAGGTCATAGGAGTGTCATTTGTGTTGTGGATGTGTTCATGTTACATATATAGATTTATATATATATATATTGTAATGAGAGTGTATCTATATTTATATATATAATAAATGGTTCATGATGATTATATAATCAAGTTTGTGAGTGTGGTTCCTCATATTATTATTGCTATTATTATTGTGGATAATTAGGATATATATTGTGTATTCTTTTGGCTCAAACTATCTAAATCCGTCATGATTTTTATCCACGTTTTTAATTTCAGCCCTAACTTAGAAATGTCATAACTTCTAGCTCAAAGCTCGGTTTAATCTCCCATTTTTTTTAAAAGAAGCGTATTGAAGTTAGCTTTCCAAAAACATGTATTAGTAGGCCTAATTCTTTCTGTAACGTTCTAGAGAATTATTTGAGTGTCAGCTGTACGAAAGACAAATGCGTTCTCGGTGTTTTTGCGATTCCGGGAGTTTCCGAAAACGAAAACGCGATCCGTTTGAAGTTTCGGAAAGCTAACACATAGATCTATAACATACTTTAATCCAAGATTTTAATTCATGCTGAGTTGGTACAGTATTGATTATTAGTAGGAGTTACTATTCGGCATATGTATTTTGTGCACCCTTGTGTGTAATATAATGTTCTATTTGATTTTAACCCATGTTAATGTATATACATTATGGAACTAAATAGAGAATGCAAGAATGATTAAATGGTTAAATAAATGATGTATGAGGTGTAAGTATCCTATCTAATGTAAGCATGTATAAGTATGGCTTGTAATGAATATATAGGTTCCATAGTATGTAATGTATGGTGCATATAGTAGTGCAAGAGAATAAATAAATGATGAATGAATGCAAACATGAATGTAATGTAATAATAGATGTAATGTATGCAATATACAAGTTAATGAGATATAATGTTCTATGTTAACACAAATCCTATATTACCTCATGTACCCCCCTTACACTATGTTGACACTATCACACTTGACACATTGTTCACTTCCACTTTGACACTCTTTGATATGTATACACTATGTATGTCCATTTAACCCTCACTTGACCCTTTGCCATGTTCACATACACACGCATAGCCTCTTAAATAAGTATTTATGAATATAGTTAACTTAGGTATGTATGTATATTATATATATGTTAGCATATTGTGTTGTAATATATAAGTTTATATAACCATTTGAAATGCCATGATTATAGACCTAATGTTGAATACCAATATATGCATGTGTATATATGTGTAGACATATATAGCTTAAAGTAATAGATTACCTAGTATATATCTAATGTGAATTCTTGCCTATTTGAGTATTGAATAATTGCATGCTATATAGAGTTTGGTATATGTTGGCTTGTATAGCCTTGTACTGATGTGTGCTTGCTAGGATAGTCTTGGTTAGGCCTAGTAAGACTTGCTGGGTTAGGACATGACCTAGTTTGACTAGTGCAGTTGACCAAGAGTTGACTTTGGCCTAGTTTGACCTAGATTCATGTATAATGTATTGTAGTGCTTTATATTACCCTTCTGGACATGTTGTGACTTGTGTTGTTCTAATTAGGAGCCAGACACCTCTCCTCAAATAGTATCTTTACCTTGGACATTCAGATATCAGGCGAGTACATTCTCTGATCATTTCATATCCTGTTTAGAATTATTTTCCTGCTTTAAATTACTTTACTTGATACTGTCACGTTGGTCACACAGATTGGTACTATATGGATCTTTTCATGAGATGTTATCCCCTTTGGGAGCATCGGATACTGCATGTTTTGTGCGTTTCACGAATCATCATGTATCTCTATGCTTCCTCCTCTGATTCACGAATCGCTTGTGACACATGTACTCTCATGTTCACAGAGCCATCATGAATCACCTTCACGTATCACTCATTTTATGAGCCATATGAAGTTTCATGAATCTTAACATAACTTGAACAGATCCTTGTGTATTGATTGGGGATGGGGGAGTAGAAATAGACATGTGAATATTATCCAAGTAGCTGTAGTCATGAATCTCCTATGCCATTCACATGTTTATATTTTACTCTGACTCACTAGTCACTGTTAGTTCTCTATGTATAGTAGATATTTCTATTACAGTTCTCTTTCTTTGTTTACATACTGTATTTCTTTCAGATCTTGTATCTTACTTTACTGTATGATTATATTTTCTAACCTGCTATGATCTGTTGAGATGTACTGTGCTCGCTCCAGTCCTGACTGGACCCGTTGATAAATTTTACAGATAGCCTGGAGGTTGCCTGCTAGCCTAGAAGAGACAGTAGAGGTTGTATAGATAGCTAGGGTTTATTCATAGTTTATTTTCAGTTGTCTTGAGATGTATTTATGGATTACTGTATTTAAGATTTGAGATGTATTTCTGGGTTGTGTATCTTAGACACTTAGACTCTCTGATCTTCTGTGTTTCATTTGAGTTTTATATCTTATCGTACTCCATTCGTGGAGTATAAACTGTTTAGTCTTATACTGTTAGATGCATTGAGACCTAGGACAGTATTCTACCGCCGACACTACGGCGTAGGCTGGGCGTTGTTACGTTCTCGTACCCAAACAATGAGTGCGGGTCGTGACATAAAGTTACGTTGACATGATAGTAAAATTAATAGGTTGTACCTACTTGAACAAAGTTGAATTTGTATACGTCCACACTATCGTGGCATGCTAAATTCATGATGTTCAAGATGTTGGTAAATTTCTTAGTATTGTTTTGAGGGAATCAATATTTAATTAATTCAAAATATTTTTGCCCTACATAATTTTTATTTATGTGATTCTTAGGATTTCAAAAATGGGTTCTTTCAATCCACTTATGGTGATTCTTAAAGAAAGCAAACTTACTGGACCTAATTATATTGACTGGAAACATAATCTGGATATTGTCTTGACTGCTGAGGAGTACAAATATGTACTTGTTGAGGATTGTCCACCTAAGCCTGATGCTAACTCTGATGAAGAGGTCAAAGAGGCTTATAAGAAGTAGAAAAAGGCAGATGTGATGCCACGATGTTACATTCTGGCATCTATGTCAAATATACTGCAACATCAGCATCAGGTTATGGCCACGGCTTATGACATGATATATAACCTCAAGGAACTCTTCGAACATCAGAGTAGAGCAGCTAGGCAGTTTGCTATGAAGTGTTTGATGAATACAAAAATGGATGAGGGTATACCAGTAAGGGATCATGTTCCCAAGATGATGGATGGGTCATCTGAATGAGATGGCGATCCTTGGAGCTGAAATCGATAGGGAATCCCAGGTCGATATCATTCTCGGGACTCTGCCTAAAAGTTTTGACAATTTTTGCCTTAATTATAACATGAACAAAATGTTGTATAGTTTGACAAAACTTATAAAAGAGCTACATGATGCTGAGTCTCTCTTTAGACATAGTGGTCATATTTTTGTTTCTAAAAAGGCTTCTACTTCTAAGCCAAAAGATGGTAAGAAGATGAATAACATTCAAAAATAGGCAAACACATCAAAGAAGGGCATGGAACCTCAAGACGCTATAAAAAAGCCGAAAGACAAATGTTTCAAGTACAAAGGGTTAGGACATTGGAAGACTTGTTGTCCACTTCTCAAATAAGGGAACAAAGAAGATATATCTCATTTACTAGTAGTTAAAACATGTTTAGCGGTGTTATCTACCGACACCTGGTGTGTAGATACATGAGCCACTAATCATATCTGCAATACATTGCAGGGGTTCCAGGAAATCGGACGGCTCAGTGATGGAGAGATATGCTTGTTCATGGGTGACGCTTCAAAAGTAGCGGTCATAGCATTAGAAGATATAACTTTATCTTTTGGTAGAAATAAGCCTTTGACATTGAGAGATTGTCTTTATGCACCTTCACATAGAATTAATTTAATTTATGTTTCTATGTTAGTTAAGGATGGATATTCAATTCATTTTAATAATAATATTGTTATTAGAAAGAATTAACATTTTATCTGTTCTGGTGCATTAGTTGATAATTTTTATGTCATTAATCATGTTTCATCCACAATACAACTTATGCAAATGAATAATATGTCATCTAACTTAAATAAGTGAAAGGAACATTCTTGTATGAACCAAACATATCTTTGGCACTTGCGATTGGGGCATATTAACCTAAAAAGGATTCAAAGACTGATTGAAGATGGACCTTTGAGTTCATTGGAAGTGGAGAAACTACCAGTCTGTGAATCCTGCTTGGAAGGTTAAATGACCAAAAGGCCTTTTACGACAAAGGGGTATAGGGCCAAAGATGCGTTGGAATTGGTTGATTCTGATTTGTGTGGATCCATGACTATCCAACATAGAGATGGCTTTGAATATTTTATCACATTTATTGATGATTATTTAAGGTTTTGATACATTTATTTGATGCGCCGTAAGTCTGAGTGCTTTGAGAAATTCAAAGAGTATAAGGCTAAAATGGAGAAATGTCATAGAAAATGTATCAAGTCATTACGATCAGTCATGGTAGAGAGTACCTCTTTAGAGAGTTTAGGGATTATTTATCAGAGGCTGGGATTACATCCCAATTGACTACACCTGGAACGCCCCAGCATAATGGTGTAGCCGAAAGAAGGAATAGAACTCTTATGGAGATGGTTAGATCAATGATGAGTTATTCGAATTTACCAGATTCTTTTGGGGATATACCTTAGAGACTACATCTTATATTTTGAACTTGGTTCCTTCTAAGTCAGTACCTCTTACTCCTATAGAGCTGTGGATTGGAAGTAAGCCTAGTCTAAAACATGTTCAAATTTGGGGTAGTCCAGCACATGTGCTGAATGGGAAAGCAGATAAGTTAGAATCTCGTACAGAAGTACGCTTGTTTGTAGGCTATCCAAGAGGAAAGAAAGGAGGTTTATTTTATAGTCCTAAGGATCAGAAGGTCATTATTAGCACCAATGCCCGATTCATAGAGAAAGACTATGTGATGAACCATAAACCCACAAGTAGAGTTGTTCTAGAAGAACTGAGAGGTGAGACACCAAGTACTTCAGTACCAACAGTAAAAGAGGATGAACCACAATTAACTGCACAATGTGTCACAAATGTTATACCATAATCGATAGTGCCTCGTCATAGTGGGAGGGTTATGATACAACCTGATAGATATATGTTCTTGGGAGAGTCATCAGACTTTGTCCCCGAGGAACAAGATTTTGATCCCGGTATCTACAACGAAGCACTCCAAGATAAAGATGTAAAGTCTTGGAAAAAAGCAATGATATCTGAAATAGAATCTATGGATTCCAATCAGGTTTAAGAGCTTATAGAACCATCCGTTGGTGTAAAAGCCATTGGATGTAAGTGGGTCTATAAGAGAAAAAGAGGATCAGACGTTAAGGTTGAAACCTGTAAAGCTCGGCTTGTTGCAAAAGGTTTTACTCAAAGAGAGGGCATCGATTATGAGGAAATCTTTTCTCCAATAGCCATGCTTAAGTCTATCCGAATTCTTTTATCTTTTGCAGTTCATCTCGATTATGAGATTTATCCAATGGATGTCAAGACAACTTTCCTTAATAGAAGTCTTGAGGAAGATATCTATATGAAGCAACCAGAAGGGTTCATTGAAAGGGGCTAAGAACATCTTGTTTGTAAGCTCAAGAAGTTCATTTATGGACTTAAGAAAGCTTCCAGATCTTGGAACATGTGTTTTGATCAGGTGATAAAATTCTATGGATTTGATCAATGTCAGGATGAATCATGTGTAAACAGAAAGTATGACGAAAACATAGTGGTATTCCTAGTACTTTATGTGGATGGCATCTTGCTCATTGGCATCTTGATCATCTGATGTAAGGGTATGGTTATACAAACAGTTTGATATTAAGGACTTGGGAGAAGTAGGTCACATCCTTGGATTAAAGTTCTACGAGATCGCAAGAAAAGGATGTTGGGCGTATCCTAAGCTTCCTATATCGATATTGTACTGACTCGTTTTAGTATGCAAAATTCTAAGAAAGGTTTCTTACCTTTTAGACATAGAATTGCTCTATCAAAGGAGTAGTGTCCGAGGACACCTAAAGAGATAGAGAACATGAAAGCAGTTCCTTATACTTCAGCAGTAGGAAGCTTAATGTATGTAATACTATATACGAGACCAAATATCTACTTTGCCGTAGGTATGGTCAGCAGATATCAGTATAACCCAGGACAAGAGCACTAGACTGCCGTAAAGCATATTTTGAAGTACCTGTAAAGGACTAAAGAATATAGCTAGTTTACCAGGAAGATAGTTTACTTCCCTTGGGGTATACAGACTCAGATTTTCAGTCAGATAGGGATTCTAGAAAATCTACCTCAGGTTATGTGTTTACTTTGGGAGGTGGAGCCATTGTGTTGAGGAGTATCAAGCAAAAATGTATTGCTGATTCCACCATGGAAGTCGAGTATGTGGCAGCCTTTGAGGTAGCCAAAGAAGCGATTTGTCTCATAAACTTTCTGTTGCACTTGGATGTGGTACCTAGTTTGCCTAAGTCTATTACACTTTATTATGAAAATAGTGGTGTAGTTGCAAACTCAAGGAACCACGAGCCCATAATGTAGACACTTACAAAAAAGAGAAGAATCACTATCTTTTCTTATTAGTACAAGGTACTACAAATTGAGTACAACTGAGAGATCCTGTACTGAGAATCCCCAAGTACAAAAAGAATTCTGAAAAATAGGACGATGGAGATCAAGCGACAATTGCTCCTTTACTCCGTTGGCACTCCAATTTACAAAAGTGGAAGAAAACCTATGAAAATTGCTAACTCTTGGCTCGCTGGCAAGAAGGACAACAATTTGGCTCTGTAATGCTCTTTGTTCTCCATTTTTGAAGAGGTATATGTCCTCTATTTATAGTCGTTTTGCACTGAAACGACTGTTATTCGCACACATGTAAAAAATATACTGATTTCTATATAGGCGCATAGTCTTTCTTTGTGAGCATAGGGTGTGGGCGCATAAAGACTGGATGATCGTGGGTAGATCGTGGGGTTGACATGGCCGCATGCTTCGGTGCACAACTTCTCGTAGAGACTGACGTGGCCACATGCTTCGGTGCACGACTGATCATGGTTGTTGACCGAGTCGTGGAGCTGTCCTGACTTGGACGCATAGTATGGGAACAGGGCTATGCGCCCCTTCTGGGGGAGCCATGTAGGCGCATAGGGATTTTACATATAGACGTATAGGATTTACATTGTGGGTGTCTACCACTTTCTGATTTGGGCGTATAGAATTTCCTGACTTGGTCGCTGTAAAACCCCTAAAATTCTACTATAGTTTTTTTAATTTTTATAAATTTGGTAATTATTTTAAATTTATTGCGTACAAGTTCGTGTACTCGTATGTGTAGGTCAAGCGCGAGTTATGTTTTGTATTTGCTCGTCGAGTGCGAATATGTGCGAGGTACATACATTTGAAATTTATTTTTATAGAAATATAGCTTTCAATAATATATGATAAATAATATATTTTGCTTAAAATTGTAGAAAGGGCACCAAATAGAGTTTTTCAAATTCGTATAATTTTCTATGTCGAAAAGGATATTTATTTTATTATACAAATATAAATGGTGGCCTTGAAAACTATATTTTGAGGCAAATATTCTTTTGCATATAAAGTACACAAATTTAAAAATTATTTTTGAAATTATTTAATACTATTATTTTATTATTTGGAAAAGTTATGTTTAAACTAGTTTATTATGAATAAATAGGTATTTGGTTTTTATCAAATTTTATTTTGAGTTTTCGTATTTAATAGAAAGATTTATCTAGTCAAAATATATTGGAAATATATTCTTTTTTTGATTCAAAATGTGATTTAAATAAATAAAGTAATTATCTAATATGGGATTTAAATCCTTCCAATTCTATCCAACTGGGAATTCCCACCTCCTATAAAAGGAGATTTACTCTTCCATAATTTTCTACCATCCACAAAATGTGCACCGTGTCCGTGCCCGTGCCCCCTTCCCCATCCACTAAGTTCTTTCTTGTACATATAAAATCGTTCTCCGTGTCCGACAGCCTCGGACACCGAATTATCCCGTGTCTCGTAGGACACAACCTCGCCCTTCCACCGTCGCAATCCCCCCATCACCGACTCCTCGTGCGGCCACCCGTCGCAGACCGCCTCCGATCACCACCAAAACTCTACCCACTGCCATCACCTACCAATCGCCAGAACCCCCGTCAATCTCGACACGGCCATCAACCACGACTTCTCGTCCCGTCACCTTTTCTCGAGAACTACCAGATTCATCAACACCACCACCAGCCTGTCAAATCCGTCACCCCTGTCGTTTCCTCCGACAAGAAGCCAAGCAACAACAACACCAATTCTGCCACCATCCCAAAAACACCCAACGAAGAAAAATAAAAGGAGAAATCCAAACCTGAGCCGACCGTACTCGGCACAGTCAGCGGGCCGAGGCCCTGCGATCCTCCGACGTCTCTAGAACCGACAATGTCGCATCTGCACCACCTTCATGCTCCAGCGAGGCCCTTGCACCGGAACGATCGCGTCCGTCGAGCCACCCCGCGATGAGTTTCCAGAGCGCGTCGCCCGTTCCTCTCCTTTCCGCCTTCCCTCTGCCGTGCGACCATCCGGCAACCGCGCTGCACCACAGCGGGGTGCCCTCCGTACCTCGGCGCGAGCAATGGACCGCTAGCCTCCAGTCTAGAGCCAAGCGTCGGCGGTGTGCACCTCCACCGGAGATTAGCATCCTCCCGCCGCCTCCACCGTGAAACATCCCCGTGGCGGCGACCGCCTCCGCGAACCCAGCGGCTCCGTTCGCTCGAACGCGTGTAGCCACCTCGCACCGGAGTTCCACCGGTGAGCCGCTCTGTCGAAGACTTCCTTCCGCCGCACCGAACTTGGTTCCCGGAGCTCCACATCACCTCCGTCTGCGAACGCGACTTCCCGGCGTCAGCCTCCGTCCGGCATTCCGCCCAGACCGGGTGAGCGCTCATCTCCCGTCTGTAATTCTCTTCTACTCTTTCTCTCTCTCACTGTGTAACATTTGGGGGGATAGTATAGATATTTTAGTGGTATTAGGTTTATAATTACTATTATTATTATATATTACTTTTATTATTATCATTATGATTATTGTTATTAGTATTATTATTATATTTATTATTTTTATTTCAGTTTTATTAGAAATGTTATTTTATTTATAATGGTATGGGTATTATTATTAATATTATTTATAATACTAGTAGTATTATTGCTGTATTAACAATTGCATTATTTTAGGAATTCTAGAAATATATATTTCTTGTCAATATTATTATTAATAATTTTATTATTTTGATAAACGTTGAATTTTAGTTCAAAGGTTATTTTTTTACTTTTCGAGGATTTCTTCTATAATATTTTTGTAACTAATAAAAAATGTACAAAGTTTTAAATAATTTGTAGTATTCCCAATATTATCTAAATTATTTTTACTAATAAAAATAGAGTTTTTAACCTAGAAAATTTTATTTTTAATGAACTTAGATTTTTCCTAAAAACGTATTCTTGAGTTTCACGTAATTGTGTAAAATATTGTTTTAATAAAATTTGTCGTCAAGATAATAAGGGAATAATTTCTAAAACTAGTATAAATATTCAGTTACTCCTAAATTCTCCTATTATCGTCGTTGATCATGACTAATCCCATGTCCCTATTTTCTCGCAATTTGGACCATTACATCGACCATGGCTATTGGACTATTGAGACATGACACAGAACACTGCACCACACTAGGCGACACTCCAAGCAAGATACCTTGCCATTTTATTGTTTATATTCAGTCTGCATTTTATTACATATCACTGTCCATTATTTCCAGTTCTTGATTTACTACATTCTCAGTGATTATTAGTTTACTGTGTTACGATCCTTTGGTTGCACATGAACCTATAGTTAAGGGACTACCGTCTGTAGTGTATCGCATATACCTTGACACAGTTATACTACTAGGATGTGTGAGATGAGTAGCATGTAGAGGTTCTTGCGTGTGGGCTGATCCCCCAAGCGCATGCGTTAGGGCTAACTGCTAATAGGGGCATGTTAGGAGACTTAGCAGTTAGTAGAGAAATATGGTCGTAGATGCGACTTGGTAGGTGCATTGGGTGGGAAGAACAATACCTGACTTATGGTCTTCGATTGGACTTTCCTTGTAACCCGGAAGCTCCGCTGGAGATAGGAGTATGTTTAGCCCCTCAGGTTTGCCACTGTCATTTTTCAACGTCATGCGCTTAGGTCACTGGTGCCCAAGTGGGGACTATGCCATATCTCATTTACAGCCAGGGCTCATGCGTCGAAGGATTGTTTCTCAACTGCATGTTCGCTTTAGTACGGTTAGGTTACCTTATTTATGTCTTGTCACTTTCTTTGATTGTGGCATATTTTATATTTAGTATTTATATGGCATGTTTATTGTATCTTGTTTCGTCCCTCTGAGGACCTGGTTATCTCGCCAGGTGTGTGCTCTTGTCTTTTGCAGGTGTTCTAGCCGTGGCCACGCTATTCTACGAGGATGATTGTACTTTGATCGTCTTCGCTTCGCTTACCAAACTTTTTTTTGTTATCTATTTCCTTTCATAGTTGGTAGTGGATTTGTCTCCGCCCAACGTATTGTACAAAAACTTATTACAGTTGAATATATGATATCTTTTATTCTTCATTTATGGATGAGATCAGATTACTCTTGGTTTACTGCATTTTACAGCTTATGTAAACAAACGAGTTTCCATATATTTGAGTATACTTCGTATGTATGTAGATGGCAAGGATACGTACTTAGTCCTAAGTATTTTAGGACTGGGACGTTACATGTTTTTGTGGTGGCCCATGCAGGTCGAGTTTGTCACTTCGGTTACGTTACTGTACCGATATGAGCCTGCAACATAGTAATAGAATCTGGAAATCTCATCCATACAGCTTGATCTTTTCCCTTAGCTTCAAATTCTGAACTCTCGTTCGACTTTCTTGAATTGCATCTTGCTTGATTCCTTTCTACCATTGATTCCTATTTTCATGCTTAGAGTCAACTAGGAAGATGACTACACTACTATATGCTCATAGGTCAAACACGTGGCTAGAATGGTTATATTAAAAATTGGAATACATTTAGAACTCTAATTGAGTTAAAAAGGTTTTTTTTTTAAAAGGGTATGATTTAATGATTAGTAATTTGTAAAGTAGGATATTACCAACGGAAGTTTTAATTTTGAGATTCTAAATAGTAAACACCATAGGATTGATAATGCAGGAAGGAAAAAATATATATATATATAGCTAGAATCATTATACCATTGATTTAAAAAATTGATTAGATTTTTGAGTTTTGATATTTATGAATTATGGGGTTATAACTATAAATCTTTGAACAAAT
This sequence comes from Iris pallida, assembly GCA_029216955.1. Lineage (NCBI taxonomy): Eukaryota > Viridiplantae > Streptophyta > Magnoliopsida > Asparagales > Iridaceae > Iris > Iris pallida. The sequence goes on along the minus strand of JANAVB010016267.1, from coordinate 15,157 downwards.
ATAAAATTGATTTGATTTCTAGTTGTGATATCTATGATTTATTGGGTTATAGTTATACACCTTTGAACAGTTATAAATTGGGTTTGAAAATGATCTTAGATTTCAAATGTGGTTGTAAAAATTATTTAAATTTGCGTCGTACAAATTGTATTTTTCGTGTTTAGTAAATTTTGAATTTTAAGTGGAAGTAATGATGGTGAATTTTGGTTTAAAATATTTGAAAGTTATGAAAACAAATTTTGAAATTTTTTCTTTATTTTAAATTGTGTCCTATGATTGAGGATTTACAAATCTATTTAGATTTTTGTTATTTTTTAAATTGTGAATTTGGATATCAAATTTTGTAAAAAATATGATTTTATGACTGATAAGATTATTTGAAATTTTAGTTTAATGTTGGATTGCTAATATCACAAATTTTTAAAATAAAATAAAAATATATTAATGATGTGATAAGGTTGTTTTGATTGATCAAATAAAGTTACCATTTAAAAGTTGTGATTTTGTTGGAATGACTTAGTATGAATAGAAGCTATAATTGATGAGTGTATTAAAATATTGAGCAAAAATTTTGAGATTGCTTTGTATGTGCTAGAAATTTTTATCGGAGGAGCTATTAATTTCTGTAGAGTTTTAAAGTTATGATTGATTATGGATATTTTATATAGATTCATGATTTATGAGCTCTTGAGTTTGAAAGTTGAATGGAAAATGTAAAATTTTGAAAAAGTCAGTAGTAACATGACAAAAAAAAACTTCGCTTTGAGATTTATGAAAGTGATTTAAATTTTTATGATAAATTTGAACGGCTTGGAGTGAATAAAAATTTTGGTGGTTTATTTTTGAAAGTTTATTTTTGAAACTTTTGGAGGAAACTTGAGCTAAAATTTTAATGGTAGGCCCCAAGATAACCCTACTGAGTATTCCACACTAATTGCCATGTCACTCATGACCATGATAGTAGTGTATACACAAGTATTGTTAGTCATCTATCCAGCTATGTGACTGTATTTTCACCTTGACTTACTCGACCTTCCTTCAATTCTAGACCTTTAATTACGACCTTCTAACCCATTTGCAATTTAAATAATGAGTTAATGGTTCCTTAACTGTATTCATCTAGGAGACTATTTTCTCTCCGGAATTGTGTTCCTAAATTATTTTTACTGGATTCTTTAATTAATTTTATTTCATGCTTTAACTTGATCTTCTTTATTTTTGTGCATTAACTATCACCTCGTGAACTCCCACTTTCTATTTTGATCTTCTGGCGTCCCCTACCGTGACTTGTATATTTGAAGTACAACACTAAACTTTTCCTCCCAACAAATTTTATATGTAAGACCTAGACAAGCCCACCTTCATGTAGATATATCATGTCCTACTAGAACACGTCTCCTTGTACACTATTTTCATGATATAACCTTATGATCAAAATGGCTAAACTATAACCTTTACCATGATATCGATATTTTTTTTACCACGGATAGGGATTCCATCTAGACTCAATTCTTTCGATCGATATGTGATTTTGTTCTACTTAATTCCGTAAATGCTTAAATTTGTGCTTTATCTTGATTGCTTGACCCATTGTCCCATCACACTTCTAGTTTAACTCTTGTAAGTTGGGTAGAATACATGACCACCTAACAAACCCTTTGTCCTTGTGACCCTATTGATGAGTTTACTTAGACTAAAAATTCAGAGGACCTTAACTTATCTAGACAACCAAACCATAAGTAAAGAAAACTAGGACAACTGTATAGGCCCACACTTCGGGCGAGCCTTGATTTTAAAAGATCTGGGACTATTTAAAATTTCCTTCATCAGTACCTCCCTTGGTCATATTTTGATTATCTCAGGCTGCTAATGTAGCTTCAGCTTCGCAAGCTTATTTCTTTACCAAGCTTGATCATGACATATTTTATTGGGTGCACCAACTAACATATTGTCTAATCAGAACCGGTGCATAATGGTCTGATCAACCTATTGCACATTGGTTCGCTTATCACATATTATTCTACGTGGATAAAGACATAGTAAATTTTTCTTAGAGTCTCATCCGCGACAGCCTTAGCAATTCCCTTTTGAATTATTTTCGCCGCCTATGAATCCCGCAATTCGTACTCAATATATAACACCATCTTTGAAACCTTTGTTGTTCTTGTCTTTTACTTATTTGGAAAGACAAGGCACTGCACTTGCTAGATAGTCTCAAGTTATCATCTTTGGTTGCCCTATCGGTTATTTATACACAAATGTAGATAGCCACCGACCGACTCATGTGGCTCTATCCTCGCCTTTAACTACTCCTCGTTCCTTAACCCTAGAATTGTTATCGTGTCCTCCCAATTATTCTTGAACGCACGAGAGTGATTCTAATCATCACTTAAAGCTAACTCTCAACCCAGATGATTAGTATCCAGTTTTCTCTCATGGAACCATATCTCCCAAACGTCTAATTATCCTCTTTGATCTACTAAATTTTTTTACTATTTTTATATGGCTTATCAAATTTTGTCACCTTCATTAGCAACCCTTATTCAATTCCATAACCATGATATATTTTTGTATATATTGACTCCACAATTTTCTATTGTATGGTGGTGTTGAACGTCATTTTATCGTCTCCTCCAAAATTTAATTGTATTTTGGTATTGACGAACTCTTTCTTTCCCTCAACCTTATCTATCCTATTAATCTTAAATTTCGAGGGCGAAATTCTTGTAAGTTGGGTAGGATGTAAAATCCATAAAATTCCGCTATATTTTTTTATAAATTTGGTAATTATTTTAAATTTATTGCGTACAAGTTCGCATACTCGTATGTGTACGTCACGTGCGAGTTACGTTTTGTATTTATTCGTCGAGTGCGAATATGTACGAGGTACATACATTTAGAATTTATTTGTATAGAAATATAGTTTTCAATAATATATGATTAATAATATATTTTGCTTAAAATTGTAAAAAGGGCGACAAATAGAGTTTTTCAAATTCGTATAATTTTCTAAGTCGAAAAGGATATTTATTTTATTATACAAATATAAATGGTGTTCTTGAAAACTATGTTTTGAGGCAAATATTCTTTTGCGTATAAAGTACACAAATTTAAAAATTAATTTCGAAATTATTTAATACTATTATTTTATTATTTGGAAAAGTTATATTTAAATTAGTATATTATGAATAAATCGGTATTGGTTTTATCAAATTTTATTATGAGTTTTTGCATTTAATAGAAAGATTTATCTAGTTTAAATATATTGGAAAGTTATTCTTTTTTTGATTCAAAATGTGATTTAAATAAATAAAGTAATTATCTAATGCGTATTTAAATCCTCCTAATTCTATCAACTGGAATTCCCACCTCCTATAAAGGAGAGGTACTCTTCCATAATTTTCTACCATCCACAAAATGTGCACTGTATCCGTGCCCGTGCCTCCTTCCCCATCCACTAAGTTCTTTCTTGTACATGTACAATCGCTCTCCGTGTCCGACAGCCCCGGACACCGAATCATCCCGTGTCTCGCAGGACACAACCTCGCCCTTCCACCGTCGCAATCCCCCCATTACTGACTCCTCATGCGGCCACCCGTTACAGACCGCCTCCGATGACCACCAAAACACTACCCACTTCCATCACCTACCAATCGCCAGAACCCCCGTCAATCTCGACAAGGCCATCAACCACGACTTCTCGTCCCGTCACCTTCCCTCGACAACTACCAGATTCATCGACACTACCACCAGCCTGTCAAACCCGCCACCCCTGTCGTTTTCTCCGACAGGAAACCAAGCAACAACAACACCAACTCCGCCACCATCCCAAAAACACCCAACGAAGAAAAAGATAAGGAGAAATCCAAACCTGAGCCGACCGTACTTGGCGCAGTCCCCATACCGAGGCCCCGCAAGCCTCCGATGTCTCCAGATCCAGCAACGTCGCATCTGCACCACCTCCACTCTACAATGAGGCCTTCGCCCCGGAACAGCCGCGTCCGTCGAGCCGCCCCGCATTGAGTTTCCAGTGCGCGTCGCCCGTTCCTCCCCTTTCTGCCTTCCCTCTGTCGTAGGGCCATCCGGCAGTCGTGCCGCCCCACAGTGTGGTGCCCTCCGTACCTCGACGCGAGCAATAGACCGCTAGCCTCTAGTCCCGAGCCAAGCGCCGGCAGTGTACACCTCCACCGCAGATTAGCATCCTCCCGCCGCCTCTATCGGGAAACATCCCCGCGGCGGCGACCGCCTCCGCGAACCCAGCCGCTCCGTTCGCTCGAACGCGGGGAGCAACCTCGCGTCGGAGTTCCACCGGGGAGCCGCTCCATCGAAGACTTCCGTCTGCCGTGCCGAACTCGGTTCCCGCAGGTCCCCATCACCTCCGCCTGCGAACGCCGATCCCTAACGTCCGCTTCCGTCCGGATTTTCGCCCAGACCAGGTGAGCGCTCATCTCCCTTATGTTATTCTCTTCTACTCTCTCTCTCTCTTTCACTCTATAACATTTGAGGGGGCATAACATAGATATTTTAGTGGTATTACGTTTATAATTATTATTATTATCATATATTACTTTTATTATTATCATTATGATTATTGTTATTAGTATTATTATTATATTTATTATTATTTCAGTTTTATTAGAAATGATATTTCATTTATAATGGTATGGGTATTATTATTAATATTATTTATAATACTAGTAGTATGATTGCAGTATTAATAATTGTATTATTTTAGGAATTCTATAAATATATTTTTTTGTCAATATTATTATTAATAATTGCCTTATTTTGATAAACGTGGAATTTTAGTTCAAAGGCCATTTTTATTTTTTGAGGATGTCTCCTAAAATATTTTTGTAACTAATAAGAAAGATACTTTTCAAAGTTTAAATTAATTTGTAGTATTCCTAATATTATCTAAATTATTTTTACTAATAAAAATATAGTTTTTAACCTAGAAAATTTTATTTTTAATGAACTTAGATTTTTTCTAAAAACGTATTCTTGAGTTTCACGTATTTGTGTAAAATATTTTTTTAATAAAATTTGTCTTCAAGATAATAAGGAAATAATTTCTAAAACTAGTATAATATTCAGTTACTCCTAAATTCCCCTATTATCGTCGTTGATCATGACTAATCCTATGTCCCTATTTTCTCGCAATTTGGGCCATTATATCGACCATGGCTATTGGACTACTGAGACATGACAGAGAATACTGCACCACACCAGGCGACACTCCAGGCACGATACCTTGTCATTTTACTGTTTATATTCAGTCTGTATTTTTTTACATATCACTGTACATTATTTCCAGTTCTTGATTTACTACATGCTCAATGATTATTAGTTTACTTTGTTACTATCCTTTGGTTGCACATGAACCTAGAGTTAAGGGACTACCGTCTGTAGTGTATCGCATATACCTTGACACAGTTATACCACGAAGATGTGTGAGATGAGTAGCATGTAGATGTTCTTGCGTGTGGGCTGATCCAACAACCGCGTGCATTAGTGCTAACTGCTAATAGGGGCATGTTAGGAGACTTAGCAGTTAGTAGAAAAACATGGTCTTGGATGCGACTTGGTAGGTGCATTGGGTGGAGAGAACAATACCTGACATATGGGCTTCGATTGTACTTCCCTTGTAACCCGGAAGCTCCGCTGGAGATACGGGTATGTTTAGCCCCTCAGGTTTGCCACTGACATTTTTAACGTAATGTGCTTAGGTCACTGGTACCCAAGTGGGGACTATACCAGATCCCATTTACAGCCACGGCTCATGCGTCGAAGGATTATTTCTCAACTGCATGTTCACTTTAGTATGGTTAGGTTATCTTATTTATGTCTTATCACTTTCTTTGATTGTGGCATATTTTATATTCAGTATTTATATGGCATGTTTATTTAATCTTGTTACGTCCCTCTGAGGATCTGGTTATCTCGCCAGGTGTGTGCTTTTGTCTTTCGCAGGTGTTCTAGCCGTGGCCATCGCTATTCTACGAGGATGATTGTACATTGATCGTCTTCGCTTCGCTTACCAAACTTTCTTTTGTTATGTATTTTCTTTCATAGTTGGTAGTGGATTTGTCTCCGCCCAACGTATTGTACAAAGACTTATTACAGTTGAATATATGATATCTTTTATTCTTTATTTGTGGATGAGATTAGATTACTCTTGGTTTACTGTATTTTACAGCTTATGTATACATACGAGTTTCCATATATTGGAGTATACTTCATATGTTTGCAGCTGGCATGGATACGTACCTAGTCCTAAGTATTTTGGGACTGGGACGTTACAGCCGCATAGCTACTTCCTGACTTGGGAGCATAGTGTTTGATATTTTTATGCTTCTAAAAGACCCCCTTCAAAGTTTTGATACTCGAACGAGTTCATAATACTTTGAAAGAAGCATGGAAGACTGTCTTCCTGCGGCTCTGTGGGCGTATAACAGACTCTCTCTTCGGGCGCATAGATGCTGCGAGGCTGTCAAACGATGGCTGTTAAGATATTTCTCGAAATTCTGAACTGATAGATTGTAAGCCCCCTAAAATTTTTCTAGATTTTTACTTAATTAATTGTGGCAATTATGGATATAGTTAAATATATTTACGAGTTTCATTTTATAAACTTTTATTTTATATAGAAATATTGTTTGTAAGTTTCAATATTTCATATTTATTTCTTCCATTTCTTTGGCTAAAATTTTTAGAAAATATTTGTAAAGTTTTAGATTTTTATTTGAATTTATTTGTATAACTAAGGGTTTATATATTAATTATATTCATGTTAGTATGCAAAAGATTTAATACATATATAGATATATATGCAAAAATATTGAAATATTTTTACATCATATTCTGGATTTTATTTAGAAACTTTTTATATTTATTTATGAAAAGTATATGTGGAATATACCATTAGTATATTTTTTATATATATAGATTATGTATTTTTACAAATAAATAATTGTATTCACAAGTTACAAATACGAAATTATATTGCTATATAATTGTTCATAGATTTATTTCAGAAATATATTTAAAAAAATTTGGAAATTTTTCAAGGAAATTTTGGGTATTTTAAGTATTATATATATAGATATATGCGAATAAAAAAATAAAAATTTGAATCACTGAGCCGCTACTGTTCCGCAGAACAGTAGCAGGCCCATCCCGATCTTGCCCCCAAAATCCAGAGAGGCCGAGCCCTCTATATCTCTTATAAAAAAAACCTAAACCCTAATCCCGACACCAACCCTCCCAGCGTCGACCCTGACCCGGCACGACCGCGAGCCACCGCGAGGCCGCCGTCGACCGGCCAGTTCCGCTGCGGGCCGCACGAGCACAGGCACGGACAAGCAGCAGCGTGCGCTAGCAGCGACCCAACTTCGCAGCAAGGGTTCTCGACGCACGCTCTATCTCTTCATGATCCATTTCTTCGGGTATGTCCCTAACATATACAAGTTTAATTTCTTTCAAATAATTTATTTTAATTCGATGTGCATGATACGAAAAACGAGTTTCAAAATCGAGAAAAAAACATAATTTTCTGGGTTTAGAAACTGTCCTGAAATCCCAAGTTGGCGATCGATTTGCGACCAGGATATCGCAAAACTTAGAAAACCACTTGAACAGACTTGTAGACAACATAACCGAGATTGAAACCCTATTTTTATTTTAATTTCTAGTTGGATATTTTCTGTTTAATATCAATTTGAAATTTTAGAAAAAACCTATGAAAGCTGTTTTAGAAATTAAAAAAATCTCCAATACGAGGTGCATTCCGCCAAACCGGACAATGTGGTCGCGAACCGAAAGCATCAAAAGGTGTGTATCGACTTCGCAGACGTATGGACTTTGATGGAATTTAAATTGGTTGCATGTGCGCGATAAATTTGATGTGTATCCATCGAAATTCACCGTATCGGCCTCTTTGCAAAAAAATTTTAATTACTTTGTGCGTGTTCAAAGAATCGAAACAAAACTTGCGCCAGTAGGACAGGATTAATTTTTGGTCCTATATGCTGAGTTTGGTCTGATTCTGAGATGGTCGACTGGAACGCCTATTTGGCGAGCTCGCGACCCGCTCTAACGGGCGAATTTATGCACGGCTCACCGGAATCCAGCTTTGGACATACGATTGGGTTCGTCTCCTCAAATTGGACCCATAGATATATAGTTTGACAACTTTAGAGACCGTAATTTTTGGCACGCATTTCGATGCAAAACGGGTTCAAAGACGGATATCGTTATGACCTAAAATTACGATTTTGCCCCTGTTCCAGAATTGGACTTTTGGACAAGCATTTCCTAGACATATCTTATATTCCAAACAATTTCGTGGTATTTATTTCAGCATCCGAGGACGTATGCGGTATTTGGCTTTCATCGCTTCACTATTCTGACGGTTCGAGCTATTGGACGTCGCCTTTGCACACAACCTCTTGTAAGATACCTTGCCATATTTACTGCTTATATTAGTCTACATTTTGTTATTGCATATCACTGTTTACTTATTTCCAGTTCTTGTAGCTGTACTATTATTTCAGTTCCTAATTTATTGCCTGCTCAGTGATATTAGCTTTACTTTACTTATTATCCTTTGATTGCATATGGACCTAGAGTTAAGGGACTACCATTTGTAGTGTATAACATAAACCTTGACACAGTTGTACCACGAGGTATGTGTGAGATGAGTAGCATGTTGAGGTACTTGCGTGATGGCTGATCACTTGTGCGCATGCGTTAGGGCTAACTGCTAATAGAGGCATGTTAGGAGACTTGACAGTTAGTAGAGGTATAAGAGTCACGAATGTGACTCTACTAGGCATTTGTAAGCCTACTTTCCAGGATATTTTGTTAAAATAAATTTTAGCAAACAATTTTTCTCCTGCAAATTAATTGTTTGATAATTCCTAAACAATATGTTATATTATTTAAATATAATATTAGCCTCTTTATGATTTAGTGTAGTGGGCTTCTCAGCCCGACACATCTTCCCTCCTTAAAACCAATATTCATCAAGAATGAATTCCATTGACAGTTAGCATTCTTTCAAATGATTTCAAAATTTATCTAACTAATTTCCTTCTCCTTCCAAATTTTTCCTGCTCCTCTGCTTTCTTCCTACGCTAGCTGACGTATTTAAACGATCATTTCTCAATCACTCTTCATTGCTACTAGAGAAATTGCTAGAAATCTCTCCTTCTTCCCAGTCTTCTTGACCTAGCTTATCAATCTGAGCTATGGAAAGGATGAAGACCTCGATGAGCGATGGTGGCAAGGCGTAAGATCAATCAACATCGAGTTTAGAATCTCAGCAGCAACAGCATCTGACTGAAGTCATTAAGGAGCTTCTCTATGGCTAGACGAGCCACGACGACGAGCGGATCAGCCCCCTTGAGTGATCGATGAAGGATCGGTTCAATTTCGCCATCGAGTAAGTTGATATCATAAACCTAATTGATCCTTGGCTCTATCCTTCTTGATCTGATTTGTCCTTGATATAAATTGTAGTTTGGGGACTGTAGATCTTGAGAATTCTTTTTAATCGCTCTCGATCTGTTCTGGATTTGAACCAACGATCAATGGAAAGAGGTATAGATTTCAAATTGATCTAATAATTCTATTTGTATTCTTCTTTTGATTTTGGTTCTTCATTGGTTTTGGGAGCTAGATCGAGATATGGAAATCGAAGTGAATCTATAGTTGTTGATCATTCTAGTTCAGTTTTAGAGCATTGGTAAGCTATCCAGTTCTTTGAATTAATTTGAGTCAATTCTGGATTCTCATTTGGATGATTTCGTGATGATGATTATTTTTAAGTTCTATAGAGAGTTGGTCTGAGGAAGAAAGGAGTTGGTCAGAGCAGTGGAGAGGACAGAGACTCGAATATACTGCATCAGGACAAGCTTGTTAAGATAGTTCTTTAATTGATCTTGTATGATTACAGTTGGTAAATGGTATGGGGATGTTCATGAGTTTTGATTATTGCTACTCTTGTAGTTACACCGTAGAATTTGGGTTGTTTGGCATAACTCCTCTTTAAGTTTTCCATGAATTAATATTCGAGTAGCTGATATATGTTAGGTGGGTATCAAATCCTCTAAAATTACTTTTGAGTATACACTTTCCAATTGAGTTCAGGAAACTACCCTTCCTAATTTAGGACGGATGCTAGGATGTGCAGTTAGATACTTGATTTGGTTACTGACAATTTGTAACTAGAGTTTTGTCAAATCTGCTACCTGTCAAGGGAAGAGAGAATTATGTCTTAATTGATTTCAATACTACCAATTGCTCGATTGTAATAGCAGGGCATTATTGTTAGACTAAATGTATATGTTGGTTCACAACTAGAGTATACCAATGTCTCCACTGAGATTGTCTTGTATCAGCATTGAGTCTTTTCAGACTGTACATTGGTTTGATTGTGCCTATGTTACTGAGAACATCTATAGTTAGGCTAGCCCATAGGTTTCTAGTGATAGTGTGTAACCTGTAGGTACGAGTCCTATGAAGGACTGAGGTCATGGTGATGTCAGGATCAGGGCAGTAGTGTAATGAGTATATCTAAAGACTGATTGGTATCAGTCTTAACTAACCTTGACTTATGACAGTACCCTAAGTGGACTGAATTAAGGCAAGGACTTAGTTAAAGGTGAGCCCTATCAGCCTGGTTAGACTAATGTAAGTAAATTCTGTTAAGGATTGACATGTGTAAGCCTTGTTAGAAGATTGGTATTATTAAGCTTATCAGCATCTTGATTAGTTAAATGTCTGTATGACTAGGTGATTGAGTATTTAGTACTTTAGCTAATTGCTAGGTGAGGATAATAGACTGATACCATGTCAAGCATGATTAGGCAGTGAGAGAGCAGTAACTTGGCACATCCTGAGGAGGGAATTTACTTGTATCAGTCCAAACTTGGGACTGATACTCTGGGCAATCAAGATTGGCAGTATTAAGACAAGTAGGTTTTAAATTGATTTCAGAATTTGCATCACTTTTGGATACAGGTTACAATTCATCTCTACCATGTATATAGCTTTTACTAAAGATTAGAGTTAGTATGGTCGAACAGGAAGCCTGAATAGGGACTGAATTATATCAATCCTGTTCAGGATTGATTTTTAGGTTGTCTCTGAACTCGGCTAATTTTTGCTTTTGGAAAGGGAAATTGGAATGAGGCTTGATCATTGATCAGTAGGAATGGTTATTCCACTACACTAGGTTCAGTTCAATGAGGTAATATTGATGATTTGGGGTGAACTTTAACTCTCTTCTTAGGAGAGGATATATGAAATTGAGGATTGGTATTTAAATCTATATTGGAATGATATTTAGACTCATATAGGATTTCTACTTAGACTAATATAGGACTGGTAATTGGACTGAACAGAATATTGGAATGTCAGGTTTGATTGGTTAGCACATTACTAAGCTGAATTGACCATAGTTAGGAAACTGTTATGCATAAACTCGTGGAAGGGAAAACTGGCCTGTGACTAGAATGTGGGTTCAGTCCTACGGGTTGAACTGAATTGAGATATCAGTTATTTGTGAACTGAACTGTAGTATCTGTTCCTCTGTGAACTGAACCGCTGTTCAGTAAGCCAGATTGGTACTGATCAGAAATGGAGGATTGGTATTGTCCAATCCTGTTCAGGACTAATACTGTGAAGAACTGAGGTTTAAAAAGGATGTTGACAGTTAACTCAATTTGGTTAAGGAAATTACCAGATTTAAGTATTGGGTTCAAATCTTGAACATGATACTTAGTTTCTTCCTGGGCTGTTACTTGATGAAATTTAGTTTGGAAGATTGAGTTGATAAAGGATGGAAGACCAATGTTGGGTTGTAAACACCTGCCAGTTAATATAGGTCAGGAAGGTTAGCATCCATGAAATTTTAGAACATTCTTCTTTGGGCAGCACTCCCAGAACATGAAATGGGATTAGATTGGGTGAACTATTGACTATAGCCTGATTCCTATCAACATCCTAGTTAGATAGAGTCTGCAATAGCTCTTAGACTGAACTGAATTATATCAGTCCAGTACAAGACTGAATTTGAAGAGATGACAATTCCTGTTTTCTTAACTAGGTATTTAGTGTATACCAATATGTTATGACAAGACATAGGAACAATCACAGTTAGGAAGTGTTGACTAGGATGAATATTAGTTTTTAACAAGTACAACAGTTAGTGAGTTTAAATTATAATGATTAATTGAATGTATTCTAAATTCTAGGAATAGTTAGTGGCTTCTATTTGTGTTAAATAAAACTTAGTTGTGAACTGTTCACTTAAATAATTTTATAATCATTAAACATGAGGACTTCCAGCTTTTCATCCCATACTTGATCACCCTGGGCAAGGAAATTATACTCCTCGGACTTGTTCATTTTCTCATGTCCTGTATATTCATTCCTGTATCACCTTGTTGACACGATGTAACACGGGATTGTCTTCTTTCATGTTTCTTGAGTTTACTTGTGTCTGGGAGGAGAAATACTACAGATGTGTAATCAAATCCTGTTACTATTTATGTGAATAGATTAGGCCCCGCATCGTGCACGCGGGACCGAAACCGTTGTATTTCATTTTCATTGAATCTACCCAAGCCGATCACACACTCTGGATGTATTTCAATATCGCATATTTCCTGATTCAGGTTGTATGTCATGTTCCGGTTGTATTTTATGTTCAGGACTCATATCATGTTCCCTGTATTTACTTTCAGTATTCATATTCAGGTTGTATTTCATGTTCTGGTTGTATTTTATGTTCAGGACTCATATCATGTTCCCTGTTATTACTTTCAGGACTCATATCATGTTCAAGGAGAAGTTTTTCCCAAATATCGAGAGAGACGAGCTTCGGATGCAGTTCGAGGCCTTGTAATAGGGGACTATGTCAGTAGCACAGAGTATACTTCAGAGTCTACCCGACTCAGCAGGTTCGCAGAGAACCTAGTCGGCACGCTGGAGGAGAGGGCCTGCAGATTCAAGAAGGGCCTGACCAGAGAGCTGCGGTATGCAGTAGCTATTAGCCAAGAGACTACTTACTCGAGCATCCTTAACATTGATCAGGCAGTAGAAAAGAAGATGGACCCGAGGCCCAAGAGGGATAGGGACATCGGTAGCAGCAATTACCAGGCAGCGCCAAAAAGGGTACAGATGCAGAATCAGACGAAGCCAGCTCAGCATACAGCAGTTCAGCACTGACCTGCCAGAGTTCCAGCAGTTCAGCATCATAGGCAGCAGGGGGTCACTTACACATACTGTCATCGACCAGGACACCACGTGAAGGTCTGTCGCAAGAGGCTGGGACTGTACCTATTCTACGGGTCAGACGCATATCAGATGAGAGACTGCCAGCAGGCCACAGCTAGACTAGCAGGAGGAACCTGAGGAGCTGGAGGACCACCACCTGCACCACCCAGAGCACTACCCATTGTACCCCAGAGAGGAAGAGCTCCACCACCACCTCAGCAGTAGAGGTTTGCACAACACCAGCAGCAACAGAGAGGAGGACCACAGCGTGGACGTGTTTACGTTATAGTTACAGTTGAGGAGGAGGAAGCAGCTCCAAATGTTATCACAGGTTCTGTTATCATATATTTATTTTCTGCTATTGTATTATTTGATTCTAGATCCACACATAGCTTTGTATCATATGAGTTTCGGTATAGACACGGCTTCACACCCAAGCCCACGAGGAGGAACTGCCAGATTATAAAAGGAGGATGAATAGTACTAGTTTGTGAGATGGTGGATTGCCCTATCACTATAGCTGGACAGGAGCTTAGGGCTCGACTTCTAGTGATGCCAATGCTCGGATTTGATGTGGTTCTCGGCATCGACTGGATGAGCGAACAGTTTACCGTAATAGACTACCATGAAGGGAAGGTCACTTTCAGCTCGCCTGGAGTTCTGCCGTTCGAGGTCAGAAGACATATCGCAGAGAGGCCAGAGGGAATCTACTTCGAAGCAGTTATGGAAGCCCAGGAGTTGTCGCATCTGCTGATTGCAGAGTTTCTCGACGTCTACCCAGAGGAGTTGCCAGGATTACTGTCGGATCGGAATGTGGAGTTCAGCATCAACCTAGTGCCCGGATCAGCACCGAAGTCCCAGCACTGCTACAAGATCAACCCGAAGGAAGCTGCACAGTTGAAGGCCCAGATTGATGATTTATAAGGCAAGGGTTTTATTCTGTCCAGTGCTTCACCCTGGGAAGCACCGGTACTATTCGTGGCCAAGAAGGATGGGACGGTGAGGATGTGTATCGATTACCGTACACTCAATAAAATCACAATAAAAATAGATACACGTTGCCGTGGATTGATGAGCTGTTTGATCAGCTGAGTGGGGCGAAGGTCATTTCCAAAATTGACCTTCGGTCGGGGTATCATCAGATGAAGGTTCGGGAGCTGGATATTTTGAAGACAACTTTCAACACCCGTTACGGCCAGTATGAATTATTGGTGATATCGTACGGACTCACCAATGCCCCAGCAGTGTTTATGAACTTGATGACTAAAGCTTTTCACAAGTATTTGTACAAGTTTGTCGCAGTCTTCAATGACGATATCTTGATCTATTCAAAGATCGAGGAGGAGCATGGGTAGCACCTACGAATTGTATTAAAGATTCTGTGGAAGGAGAAGCTGTACGTGAAGCTCTCGAAGTGCGAGTTCTTTTTGGATATAGTAGAGTTCTTGGGGCATGTGGTGATTGGAGAGGGATTTCTGTGGATCCCAAGAAGATTGAAGAAGTGGAAGCATGGGCACCTCCCAAGTCAATAGCTAAGATTCGTAGTTTCCTGGGGCTAGCAGGGTACTACAGGAAGTTTATGAAGGATTTTGTCCGGATAGCAGAGCCGATGACCAAGCTTACGAGAAAGGATGAGGGGTTCATCTGGAGCGACGCTTGCCAGTCAGTATTTGAAGAATTGAAGAAAAGACTCACCACAGCGCCAATTCTAGCTTTGCCATCGAGATCCGAAGGATTCGTCATCTACAGCGATGCTTCAGGAAAGGGCTTGGAATAGTGTTTGAGCAGAATAAGAAGTTCATTGCTTATGCTTCTAGACAGTTGAGGCCTCATGAGAAGAATTAACCTACACATGACTTGGAGCTTGCAATAG
>JANAVB010016266.1:0-19502 GCA_029216955.1 Iris pallida | reverse complement strand
GCATATAAGAATATTTTGAACCATAGAAATGACCCCATGGTTGTATCTCCATTGTGTCCATTGGAGGTCATAGGAGTGTCCTTTGTTGTGTTTTGTGTCCATGTGGAAACCCCAATGTTGGACACCTCCTGTGTTTATGATATTGTTTGAATGAATATTTTTCTATTAAATCTCAGATTTTAGATGTTAGATTGTTGTTCTTGTCGTATCTATGCTCGTATCAATGTATCATATTCATTTTATATTTAGATTTGTGTCTCTTTTGTATATATATATAACTAGTGTCTATATATATATATATATATATAATATTATATATATATATATAGATATATATATATATATATATTATAATATATATATATAATAATTGTTATATATATTTGAGTGTTATATGTATATCTTGTGGTTGTGTGTGTGTCTATATTATTTATGTATCTTGATTATATATTTGTGTGAGTGTGTTCTCTATATATATATATATATATGTGTGTGTGTGTGTGTGTGTGTGTGCATATGTATATTATAATATATATATATATAATATAGATATATATATATATATATATATTATATATATATATATATATGTGTGGTGTGTGTGGTGTGTGTGTGTGTGTGTGCATACATATATGTATGTGTGTGTGTGTGGATATGTATATATATTGTGTGTGTGTGTGTGTGTGTGGTTATACATATGTATATGTATGTATGTGTGTATGGAGGATATAGAAGAGAAGGGAGAGTAGAGAATGTGATTGAGAGAGGAAGTGGAGAGTGAGAAGGGGATTAGAGATTAGAGTGATAGAGAGTGAGGAATGAAGGATGGAAGGGGGGATTAAGTAACTGCACAGTAGCAGTAGTAGGAGCACTGCTCGGCAGTGTGCTGCTGCCATAGGCAGCAGCAGGGTGGCAGCAGTCCCCATAGGGGACTGATATAGCACAACTGCAGTAGCAGCATTAAGCTGCTGCATTCAGCAGCTAGGTGGGGGGGGGGGGGGGGACAGCCCATATCAGCCATCTTATTTCATTTCATCCTTCCAATCATCCATTCATCCATTCTTCAATTCTTTCATATATTTAAACATTCATTCCATTATTCATTCAATCCATTCACTCTCCCATTCATTCAATTTCACTCCACATCTCATTCCATTTCCTTCCTTACATTTAAATTCAGTCCACATAGATTTCAGTCCTATATATATATATATATATATATATATATATATATATATATATATTATATATATATATATATATATATATATATAGGGAAAACGGGATATGAGCCATAGGCTCATACTATTACATGAGCCATTTCACGTGGCTTCCATGTGTACCAATAAAAACATAGTGACATGGAAAAGAAAATTTAAATAAATAAAAAAAAATATACCATAAATGATTGATAAATAATAACTTATCATATATTTGCCTAGGAACTTACCAAATATGTTTGTCTAAGAATTTAAATAGATAGAAATAGAAGATCCCATAATGTTAATGTTAATGTTAATATTAATGTTATATTAATGTTAATGTTAATGTTAATATTAGTATTAATTTTAATGTTAATATTATTGTTAGTTTTAATTTTAATATTAATGTTAATATTAAATTAATATTAATTAATGTTAATGTTAATATTAATATTGATATTAATGTTAATGTTAATATTAATATTAATGTTAATATTAATGTTAATATTATTTTTAATATTAATTTAATGTTAATTTAATGTTAACATTAATTTTAATTTTAATGTTAATATTAATATTAATATTAATTTTAATGTTAATTTAATTCTAATTTGGAGGGACAAATACATTATTCCTATTTAAATTCCTAGGCAAATATATTTGGTAAGTTCCTAGAAAAAAATAGGTAAGTTATTATTTATCAAATCTTCATGAGATCTTTTATTTCTATCTATTAAATTTCCTCTTCCAAGTCATTATGTTTTTATTGGTCCACATGGAAGCCACGTGGGATACTCATATAAGAGTATGAGCCTATGCTCATATCCCGTTTTCCCATATATATATATATTATATATATATATATATATATATAATATCATTCATTACGTATATATCAATCCATTTCATCCATTCAATTCAAGTCCATACTTCCCATTTCGAAATTAGTCCAATATTCATCCCATTTTATCCATACAAATCAGTCCACCATTCATTCAATTTATCATTCAAGCATCTATACATCTAAACATCCATTCTTCCGTTCATTCTTCCATTCATTCACCCATTCATTCTTCCATTCTTTCACATCCATTCATTCATTCTTCATTTCATCCATGCATTCATTCATTTCCCCCATTCATTCAGTCACTCATTCACCCACCATTCATTCATAAAATTCAGTCCATATATTATCCTATAAGTTCAGTCCATATAAACCTATGTATTTCAGTCCTCATTGCATAAGTATCAGCCCACTATTAGGACCCTTAGATACCCTATCTAACCCACTAGTTTGGCCTTACTTTAGTGTCCCTAGATGGTATCTTAGAGAGTGGTTATGGGTGTTAGTGTAGGTTTTGAGGTTGGTGTTAGAGTTGGTGCTAGTGTTGTGTTAGTAGTGAGTTAGTTAAGTTAGTGTCCTAACTAGGTTGATATCCTAGTGGACTATTAGAGAGGGCTAACCTAGACACTAGGAGAGTGTGGGAGAGTGAACTAGGAAGGTTGGTAGAGAGTAGAGTATGGTATCTCAAGATACCATAGCGTATCATGACGATACACTAAGGTAATGTTGAGATGACCAACATGACCATAAGATGGACTAGATGTCCAAGAACCCTAGATTTTTTGGTTGATAAATCCTAGATAGGATAGTA
This sequence comes from Iris pallida, assembly GCA_029216955.1. Lineage (NCBI taxonomy): Eukaryota > Viridiplantae > Streptophyta > Magnoliopsida > Asparagales > Iridaceae > Iris > Iris pallida. The sequence goes on along the minus strand of JANAVB010016266.1, from coordinate 16,645 downwards.
TCTAGCTACCCTAAGAAGCCTAGGCTAGTATCCTAAGATCTATAGGGGTTTCCTTTGTAATGGGCAAGGTATCGGAAATACCTTGTAAGGATAAATGTTAGGATATTGGGTAATATAAGGTATTGGATTTCTGATTTCTATATGGGTTAGAAATAGGTTGTCTTGGTAGGTAATGACTAGACGAGGGTAGTTTAGGCTAGTCTTGATCCCCGTTGACCAAGAGTTGACTTTTTGACCGAAAGTCAACTTCGAGTCAACGCTTAACCTAGAATCGACCCAAAACCAAACCAGAGTTGACTAAAAGTCAACTGTTAGTCAACATTTGACTAGTTTGACCTAGGGTTGACCTAGGGTGGACTCAGTATTGACCAAAGTTGACCAGAGTTGACATTTTGACCAAAAGTCAACTGTAAGTCAACCTTTGACCCAGATTAACCTAGTTTGACTTGGATTGACTTTCTGTGACCTTGTTTGACCTTGGTTGTCCTAGTGTGACCTAGTTTAGCTTGGTGTGACTTAGTTTGACCTAGTTTTGACTTAGACTTGCATATCATGACTAAATTAGCTTTTCTTTCATTATTAAATCCTGTTTGGACTCATGGTATCTCATCTTTAGGTCTGTGATATCTCTGAGCACTGTTCATCTTATCAGCTTAGGACCACAGGCGAGTACATTCACTTATAGTTTTCATTGTCTTGATATCTGCTATATCCGATTCAGTTGTAGTATCTTACTCGATTTCTAGTCACGATCGTTCACGGACTAGTATATGTTGGATCATGACATGGGATGTTGTTCCTAGATTTTTTTGGTATATTGGTACATTTTCTGTCTTATTCCCTATATTAGTATTGACACCGATTCCTAAGGGGATTTGCTACCCTCTTATAGAATCTCGTGTCATGACGTGTCATGTCCAGATCCATTATACTATTTGGGGGTGGAGAATTATTAAGGGCTATGTGATCAAAGCCTCATGTCACTATATTCATGTGCTTGTGCCACTCTCACCTCACGTAGGGTGTAGCGAGATCTTATTCATGTGCTTGTTATCCAGGTTGGCCGGCATGACCCTTTCCTGATTTTTATGTGATTGTCGGGCCAAGTGGATAGCATGTCCTGTAACAATTTCCAACCGATCACATAACGCTCGAATAATTCAAGTCACATTTTTATATTTATTTATCATAGGAGGCTAAGTTCTGTTCGGAAGAAGGGTTACAACCCCGGTCCTTGTTTGGTTTAAGGGTTGTAACTCGGCTTCCGAATAGTTTTCAAGTCATCCTATATATATATATATATATATATATATATATATATATATATATTATCGTCCTATTCAGTACTCACATCCTGATATATATTTCATGTTGATTTTGTCTCGTATTTTATATGTTTTATATGCTATTATGCTAAACTTTGATTGGAGGGGAGAAGGGTTACAACCCCGGTCCTTGTTTGGTTTACGGGTTGTAACTCGGCTTTCGAATGGCTCCCAAGTTTTCCCATATTTTTGTCTTATATTTTATTATACTGTCTCTTATAGAATTTGTCAATTTATATGGAACTGCTGTTAGTGTTTGTACTTGCTCATTTTCCTGACAGGATACCGTTGACATATTACAGATATTTCTGTCGACCTACTATGGGGTCGAAACAGATGGAGACTTAGGCCAGGACTGTGGCCTGATAGTTGAGCCACTAGACTTTATACTCCTATAGTAGTTAGCTTAGTTAGGCTTGCCTGAACTGCCATCCAGCTTTTGTTTTAGACTGTAGTAGCTTATATTTATATTTTGTGACGCTGTGATGTTGTTTGTTTCTCTCTAGCTGTGTTGGATGTTGAACTCATTTCCTGTTTTCACATCTATCATATTTTCTTTCCGTGCTATCTACCTTAGTTTTATCTTGTGATTGAGACTGTATTTGCTATGTCACCTCCATTCGGAGTGTATATACTGTACAGGTACCTTTTTACTGTTTAGTATAATTTTTATAGACGACCTATACAGCGTTCTACCGCCGATTCTGCGGCGTAGGCTGAACGTAACCACGTGCTCGTGCCCCTCAGGATGCGGGTCGTGACATGTTTTTGTGGTGGCCCATGCAGGTCAGTATCGCAAATAGTGTGATCTCGTAATGGTGCTCGACTTAGAGTAATAATTACGAGCCTGCGACTAGGACATAAGATCTAGGATATGATAGGAGTTACTCAATCACATTTTAGGAAAATTCTGATTTTTTGATTACCATGACAACTCTTCATGCATTGAATTCAATTGTCCTTCCTTGATATTCCTTATCGTGTGCCATATTTATCTCCTTGTTTCATTCTATCCTCAGGATGGCGATTACCCGTTCTCAGGTAACAAGACCTAGTGCTGTTCCGGAGAGGCCCGATCCGGTAGGACCTCTACCTCCGGTTGCGGGAGCTATATTTGAGGGAGTTGCCACCTCAGTTCCTGCCCTTCAGGCTGGAGTAGTAGCGACGGTTCCAGGAGGTCTTCCACCTCCAGCAGCAGGATCGTCTATTGTCATTCCTGAGACTCTTCCACCGCCACCTCCGCTACCGACTGATGTACAGCAGATGATGGCCCTTCTACAGCAGATATTGCAGACCCAAAGGGCCCAGGCCGAGGCACAACAGTATCAGGATGACGCATCTCACCGCCAGACAGAGGTGCTACGGCAGAGTATAGAGAACTCCCACCAGCTGACAATGGCAGCATTTGAGAGGGTAGTATCGGGTACAGTACAGGGTACCCCAGTTCAGCACCAGGGACAGGACCGGAGGCAGACTACTCCGTGCGGCTTCTGCGGGAAGCCGGGGCACACCCGGAAGGTTTGCAGGATGAGGTTGGGCATGTGTCTATACTGTGGGGCGCCCGACCACCAGCTGAAGGATTACCGTTTTCGTGGAGTCCGAGGAGGCCAGGAGAGAGTACAGCAGGCACCAGCACGTGCCCACCAGCAGCAGGGTCAGGGCCAGAGGCAGGCCATGTAGTGTGCTTTCTGCTGGAAGCCGGGGCACACCTGGAAGGTTTGCAGGATGAGGCTGGGAGTTTATTTATTCTGTGGAGCTCCAGATCACCAGATGAAGAACTGTGCTGCACATGCAGCCAGACAGGCAGGCCAGGACAGAGTACAGCAGGCTAGGGGAGGCCAACAGGGGCGAGCTTTCGCCATGACAGTTGAGGACAGTCAGGCAGTAGCAGGACAGATTACAGGTTCCAATCTTTCGATCTCATTTCCGCATTTGTCTCCTTATAAACTGTTTGAAATTCAATTACATCTGTCCCTTGATCGTTTGATAAAATTTTGTTCTTGTTATGTGATTTTTTTCCGAGATAAGTCGTATGGGCTAGGTCGCCTCGATTATGAGATTCAGAATCCTCTAGGTTATGCTAGCAGGCATAGTGAGGACATATAGTCAGATTATGGATGTATTTCTCGGGTGTGGGAATTTAAGGTTTTCGCTGCCAATCATGCGGCAATACAAAAATTTTAAATACCATAATTCTAGAGGTATGTACCTTAGTCAAGGACTCTGTGATTATCGTAGCCTTGCTCACAAGCATGATGGAGATTCTGAGTATCGTGATTCTGGACAGACGCATATGATTATCGAACTGCATGATTTTGAGATTTTTGTTTGTGGGATGTTTGACCTATAAGGAGCACTACCACCTTAATTTTTGAGGATGAATTCTTTTTATGGTGGATAGACTTGTTGCACCCAGTTTTTAATTGAGAGTAATTTTAAATTTTATAATTTTAGTCATTTAATTCATGCTTTGATTTTGGAGATTTTAATCATTTTAAATTTTTAAGCCATGGCTTGAGATTTTTGATGTTTTGCTAGTGAAACCTTAAGGACTGTTTGACCTAGAGCCTAACCATGTGATTAGGATGTTTTCAGTATCATTTCTGGCCCAAGGGTATTTTGGTCATTGGACCTCTTTGATTTATTTTTGATATTATTGCATTGGTGATTGTTGATTTGGCTTTTGATATGTGAGATTTTGTGTTGGTTTCGTGTCCGTGTCGGACACGTAACAGTTTTAATTGTGTCGTAATGATGGTAGTTAGTTACAACTGAATGGATCTTGATGTGTGTAAGACTTGATTCATATTCGAGTTCGGATGATAACAGTGATTACAACGAATTGGAGCTTATGAGAGAGGAAGATGTTCAAGTTATGTATATCGACGATGGTATCGAGGCGTATCAAAGACGATATGCAATAACTCGAGGATACTTTGATCGAATGAACAAAAATTATGTTGAGCATTGTTGTTGGATGAATAAGATGCAAGTTACGTTGATGGCAATTTGGATGATAATGATAGGAATGCTTCGGAGAATTTGAGAGTGGATGGATACTACTTGGATGAAAACGAAAGTGTCTGGATTGCTTCGTGGATAACCACTACGTTGACGTTCTTGCCTTGTGCGAGTGCAACACTAGACTCGCACATACGTCACGTCGAATTAGGACGATCATTCCGCGTGATCGCTGGTATGGTGATTCATCCAACGGGGATGATCGAACTTACAAGGCGTGGCAAATTGGATTTAGACTTGTGGTTTGATGCGAAGGTGAATTTGAGAATTGTTGCAATAAGTATAGAGTGTGTCAGATATTGACCGTGAGTAGATAGACTCGTACACAAGGAAAACAAATATTGCTCGGTTGTGATAATGTTAACGGTAGTGCATGAGTGATTCGAGTAGTAACGGCGCATCAGTTGCGCGGGGGTAGATAAATTATGGATTGGTAAATCATGACGGATTGGATGAAGTCTCATAGGAATTGTCGAGAATTGGTTTAGCTCCGCGATAGGATATAGCTTGGTTCGTTGTAACTGTCCCTCGTTGATGATCTTCAATTATCGAACGTAGTTTCGGGGCAGATGACCCTAGAAGACTTGACCGCCAAATCCAGTGAATGTTGAAGTCCCATAGGATGACCCAATAAAGTCGTATAAGAAATTTCGTCGAGGATGAAGGATGATGTAGTGCATGTTGAGGATAAGTCTAAGCGAGTGAGTATCGTGTTTCGGAAGTTAGCGAGTAGCCTTCGACTAGATCGATATGGTCAGAAAAGTTATGATCGATCGAATGAGTACGTAAATAGACTTGGTTGGGCGATGATTGAATAGACGTTGAGGAACGTACTTAACGTAGTGATGTGGTAAGGCGATTGCTAGAATTCTGTAATACGTGAGAGCGACGAATAGTAGAATGACCCTAAGAATTGTGTCGTAGATCGGGTTGAGTAACGGTTACGCTATGTGTGTTTGGGCACGCAATTTATGTTACGAAACAAACTAGTTGGGATTGATTCAAAGATTGAGTAAGGAATTCCTATTCGATCAAGAATCAAAGATGGACGTATCGTAAGAGACCTTGGGTCGAAAAGTTTGTTGCCTTTGAGTATCGTAGACTCAAGTTGACCTCTTGTGTCGGAAGAGATTAGGCACGATGTCTGGATAAGTTACCTAGCGGGGGTAGCCCCAGACGCGATGCGTAGATAGTTTTGAGAACATGAATTATGTTAGGATAGTTGCGTACGATGCATAGTACGGATTGTAGGCAAGACAAATTTGGACATGTTGGACTTAGCCATGTCATTGAAGCCAAATGTTATGAACGACTAAGTGAAAAGACTTGGGTGGTATGACAGATAGAAAATGATTTAACGAATAGGCATTGCGGAGAATTATTACGATCGGATGCGCAATGACTTAATGCAATACGGGTGTTAGGTGGCCAGCGAGAAACTTATGGGATCGAAGTAACGGTTTTGAGTTAAGTTATACGCAGAAATGTTTTGGAGGATGATCGCATGTTATGGGATAATGTATACGAGAAGTATTTTAGGGAATAGGTGCTAAGATTTGACTAAGTCGAGTACAGAATGATTGGTGCTTGAGGATTTAGGTTGAGCTTGTTATCCTTGTCCCGATATCCTACAACTGAGCTTGGCTGAAATACATATATCGGTGGGACGCCTAAAATATGTGTATGATCCAAACTAAGTTGTATGATTCCAACGATGGTAGCACGAGATCGTGAAACGATCTAGAGAGACACTTGGATTAAGTGTTGGTTTCAGTTCGAGGACGAACCTTGTTGTGAGTGGTATATTATGTAATGCCCCGTTCCGTACGGTGCTTTACGATGAGTCTTTGACTCGAAGAGTTGCCTTGACCCGATGAAGTATCAATACGAATTGATGCAAGAGTTACGTTGGCCGAAGGAAAGCTTTGAGTCGATTGGAATCTATGAATCGAGTCGATGCAAAGGATAAGTCCCGTTTGAGCAAGTACCGATTTTAGTTGATCTGGTGTGCAGGCTATGCTTTTACACTGAACGATAAGGGTCGACATTTTTACCTTATTCGAAATGGTGTTCGCAAAACTAAATCGTTGCCTTGCAACGGATTGTGGCATAGGCACGATAGGCCGAATCAATCGAGTAGCTTAACGGAGTGGCTAAGTCAGAAGAGATAGCCGCGCAACCAAGTTATGGAATCGAGCCGCATCAGCTCGGCAAAATGACAAGGCGTATCGACTTAAGGTGGGCGGGTTCCTGACTCTCTTTCCCTATTCCTTCACGTCTAATAAAATATATCCTCATATGCGTAAATTGCTAGTGAGTTAGCGAGTGTGGCTCGGACGATGAAAGGTCTTAGTATGTGTCGAACATTAAGATAGAACATTGAACAATTGAAGCGATGTGCATCAAATGTACGGGTCGCGGTAGGACGGTAATGGTAGGACATTGAAAGACAATATCGAGATGTGCATCACGTGCACGACTCCGAGAACATTGAACTCTAGGCCTAGAATATTAATTATGGCGTCGAGCGAGCCCTCGTACGTGGAAGCTAGGAAATGACTAAGTAACTATGGAACTAGGCTATGTGAATAACTTATGAATGGAACACGTTGAATATAAGTATGAGAAGTCTAAGCCGTTGGGCGTCGTGCATCAATACGGATGTGTTGGGGCATGATGCCGTCAGAACTTGAGATAGAGATGGTGGATTATGTTAATGGAACATGAGATTGGTTGGTATGATATGACTTATATGCTATGGTGCAAATTGTATGGTCAATGGACTCGGATGACCAGTGCACGGGTGCGGCTTCCCTCGGACGATTACGACCGAGGCACCGTGACCGTTCGGCTTAGAAGGTAATTATATATGGTATTTATGGTGCACATCATTAGGACGAGTTGGGACCATCCAGTGTTATGATAAGCTATGATATCAGTAAGTTTGGGATCTTTTGGATACTGGGCTAGCAACCTGTATTGGAGCGATCATAGGCTTACACATAAGGATGCCAAGTCCATTACAGTGCAAAATACTGTAACCTTTCATATAGATAGGGCCGGTGGGCTGAGATTAGAGTTGGGTGCAGGCGCAGGGCCTGCCACCCTTATGCATATGTCTAAGTATGGTTGGTCAGTTGCATGAATTGTATGATTGCTTATGTAAAGTTCTAACCATTGCAGGCTAGGCAAAAAGGGACGGAGTTATGCACGAATCACTATGTTTATGTTCAGATTATGTCTAATTGTATCTGCTGCAGGAACACGATGTTGGACACATTTACATTAAGTTGTTATGCATTGAACATTGCCATGAAACTGATCCTAAGGCTAAATAGAAAGATCACCAAATAATGTTGCATGTTTCACTAAAAATACTTAGTGTTTGGTTTGGGTGCAAGTGAGTCTTGATCAGTGCAGCGAGGACGAAAGCACTAATCCTCCACTAGTTTGCTTGCAGATTCAGGTTATGTTCGGCTCGGGGCGGTCTTGGCTTGGACATGCTCAGGCATGGAATCCTTAGCGTTTCAAGAGAAATTACCGCATTGGCGTTCGGACTTGCAACATGGAGATATTCGGCCGAAGACTACTTGTTGGCTATATAGAGATATAATGTATGGAATAATGTAATCCTTTGTGAGCTAGAGAGATCATGAGCATTGTAGCCAGTTGGCATATTCAGTTGGACTATTCAAGCATTTGTAACCTTCAGTTTATTAGTAATAAAAGAGATTCTTATTGTATACTCTGTTTTCTTCCGCTGCTTATGTTATCAATTTGAGATAAACACTATGTGAACCTATTATCTTGCCTTACACGAGTGCAACTCCAGGCTCGTGCGGCATCACGTCCCAGTGAGGACGATGATTCGAATGAAATCTAGCGAGGACGAGCAATTTTTCGGATCAGAGCGTGACAGCGGTGGCTTTGGGCAGTGGCGTGGGACGGTGCTGGTGGTGCTGAGGGTGGCGGTGCTGGTGGCCTGGAGGCGGTGGCGTTGGGCGATGGCGTGGGGCGGTGGCGTGGGACGGGGACGGTAGCCTGGAGGAGGAGGGGGAGTAGGAGGTCTTGGGAAGGAGGGGCCGGAGGTCGTGGCGGCGGCGGTGGTGTTGGCGGTGGCGTGGGGCGGGGGCGGTGGACTGGAGGAGGAGGGGGAGGAGGAGGACGTGGCGGCGGTGGCGGTGGCATGGGGTGGTGGCGGTGGACTGGAGGGGCTGGAGAAGATGAGGAAGCAGAGTAAAGTGAGAGAGAGAGAGAGAGGAGAGAGAGAGATTTATAAATAAAATAAAATCTGGGGTAACTATACCTAGGTTTACCACATCTCCAAAACAACTTCCACTTTCCACTTACAACAACCATCCAAACACCAAACCCATTTTTCTTCCACTTGCAGCAGACAAAAAGTACTCTATCCAAACACATTTTGGAAAGTGCCACTTGCTGCAAGTGCTCTGAAACTTAACTTGCTGCAAGTGCCACTTTTACACTTTCAAAGAGTTACGTCTATCCAAACAGCCCCTATACGTGGGCATTTGTTTCTTTAGGGCCCTTTTAAGAATCTTAGTATAGTTTAAGGTACATGTTTAAGTTTTTTATTTATTAATATTGTCACATTTAGAATTTGTATGATCTTGCTTATGTAGTTCATTTATTTTTTCCCATTATATTTCTCTTTATCTTGGTATTTCTTCCTCTGATTTCTGCTTTGCTATGTCTTTTTCATGTTAGAATTTTGGGCTTCTTTAATTTATCATAGTTTCCCCCCATAGGTTTGTAAAGTACCCGATCTCTCTTTGGATTTTTGTAGATTATCAAAAATTAACACCTCCTTCCGTCTTTCAAATCCTAATCACTTCTATACACAAAAGACATAACAACTTAGGGGCGTTTGGCTCAAGTTTTTGTTACTTGGGAATAGATTTTGAATTCCTTATTCATTTTTGTTATGTTAGGATTGTGAATAAGAAGGAAATATGAGGGGCTTAGGGGAGAAAACTATTCCTATTGACTTGGAAAAACTATTCCCAAGTCCTCCTTGAAAATAGATTTGCTTTTCTAGGAATGATGTTTGGCTATTTTGTTTGGACGGTTATACCCTTTTCTTATTTTCAAATTTTTAACTTCTATCCCAAACATGTAAATCATCATGAAATTAATGAAAGGGTATTAAAGAAAAACTAAATATATTAATATTTCTATCCCTTTGTAAACGAAACATGGAGATGAAATTTTTAAAATTTTTGAACTACCTATTCCCAATCTGACCAAACATGGGTATGAAAATGTTGAATTCCTTTCTCATGGAAAAGAAATTGAAAACCTATTCCTATGAATACAAAAAGGGTAAAGTGCATTTAAACCCTCCTTAGAGTTGCCTCGTTTGCAAAATAAGACCTATTAGAAAACTTAAGCAGTTTGTACCTCCAAAAAAACCTGTTTTGTTTAGAATGGCCCTTATCCGTTAAATGTCCGTTAAAATGGCCGTTAAGTCTTTAAAAAAAATATAAAAAAAATATAAACTACGTAAACTACCCCTCCCACCCTTCCCTACCAGCCTCTACTCTCCCCTTCCCCCCTGCCGCCGGCGACCTCCGCCGGCAACCCGCCCTCCTCCCTCCACCGGTCATCCCCGACCACCCCCCCTCCTCCCTCCGTCGGTCATCCCCGACCACCCCCCCCTCCTCCCTCCGCCGGCGACCCGCCCCCCGCCCCCTCCCCCCCCACTCCTCCCTCCGCCGGCGACCCGCCCACCGACCTCCTCCCTCCGCCGGCGACCCGCCCCCCACCACCGGAGAGAGAGGGGGGGGAGAGGGGAGGGGCAAAATCGTCTTTTAAGACGTTTTTAACGGATTTTAACAGCGGGGGAATTTGAGCATTTTCGTATCTAGCTGTCTTTTTCGGATCAGCGAGTCTTTATTTGCATTTCGTGACATCTAAGGAGGGTTTAAATGCACTTTACCCATACAAAAACTTGATCCAAACGAGCCTATGGATTCCAGTCTAGCCATATTTTTATTATTTATTTTATATGAGTCAGACCACTCAAGTCAACAAATTTTTGGCTCCGTCTTTATCCGTACGTGAAAAAAAAAATCACGTCCATATTCACTTCCGCCTCTGAAAAGCAGTTCACTTCCAACATTAAAATGTCTTCATCTTTTTCCATAAGAAGCTTTTTATCCTTCATCGATGGGAGAAGTTCTTATTAAAACAATAAATTTTAATTGCTCTTTGCTTGTTTTAAAATATATGATGCTTTAACAAGAGAAATATATGTGACTGATTCAAGTAGAAAAAAAATGTAAATTTTGAGATGATTAACTTTTGATGATAAATATATACTTTATGAAAAAAATGTAGAAGTGCATAGGAATATTCACAACACGCTTGACGGCAGTGGGGTGGGACGGAAATGAAATTTTGCCAGCTCCTGTTTAGATCCATCCCATTTGATTCGTTTTCATTAAACCATGTCCATATTCCAACCTGACTAGACTAAAAAAAATCCAGCTAAAACTAAAAGAAATTATGGAAATATCATGTTACGTATCACAATAATTCCTTTTTTCAAATCTTCCTTTCTACCGAATTATTACTAATGTAATATTAACAAAACCAAAATTTTAAAAAATTTAAACCGAACTTCCGGTGAACTCAGATTTTCGGTTAGTCCAATGCCAACTCTTCCATATATTTCTTGCTGCAAGTATTCATGATCCCGATAATAATGAGTAGGACCAAATAACTGAATTGAGATAGTTGTTGAACTGTTGTTAAACCAAACTGAGCATCTCCATAGAAATAACTACAAAACATGCGAACAAAAATAGTAGCTACATTAACGCCTTCTTCAATCGGGGGCTCTTCATTTGACAAACTCTATAATAGAGCATCTCTATAAAAAAATGTCTCAAATGAGGATTTCTATCTAAGGCTCTATCCTAGATGAAAAATATTAAAAGTGAAGGAGCTAAGTCGTTGATAGAGTTTTCCTATATCTATATGAATTATGAAAATGGGTCCCATAATATTTAATATTTTTTATAGTTAAAATTTTATATGAATAAGTATAGTTGGTATGAATAAATATAAAGACCAACCATTGTAGACATATTTTTTTATAGTTTGATTTGTATATGAAAATAATGTCAATTATACATAGAAGCATTGGAGAAGACTTAAGGCTATTATGCCGAATGTAATGGATTGTATTAGAGCATCTCCAACCCTATTGTCTTGTTTTGTGTTGTGATTCTTATGATGTGGTAAGATAATATTCACACAAGACAATGAGATAAAAAAGTGTTCTCCAATACAAAAGTTTGAGAAGACAATAAAATTACTTTTTTTTTCAACTCCCAAGACAACTTTTTCACTTCTTCCTTCTTTTATAAATATTTTTATTCATAATTGATGATGTGGAAGTAAAACATTGTGAAGTCTATTGTCTAGATTATGGGTGAGCATTCGGTTAATTCGGTTCCAACTGAATCGAATAACCAAAAACTGAATTCGATCGAAGCCGAATAAGCAAAATCGAACCGAAATGGCCCATAACCGAATCAAACCGAACTGAATCAAATCTGTTCGATTTTTGGTTTATTCAATTTTTCGGTTTAATTGAGCTTTTTTTTGTTAATATATATAGTAACTAAATATACCTAGGTCTATTTAGTATATCCATATATTTTTCGGTTTAATTGACCTTGCGATCGTGTTGCAAGTGTCTTTTCTCTGACAAAAATAAGTTGATGTCCCCCTATATTTTTAATCTTCACTTGCAAACAAAAAGTGGGGCAGGCATGGTAAAAGTGGCGGGAAGTGAACGACTTGACCCACTACTAAAATACAACTATTTAGCGACGGCCCTATCCGTCGGTAATCCGTCGGTAATTCACATTACCGACGGATTACCGACGGATACGGGCTGAAAAAATCCGTCGGGAATAACCTCGTCGCTAAAACTAGTCCGTCGCTAGTCCGTCGCTGAGCGACTACTTAGCGACGGATTACCGTTGGCTAAATCAAAACAGTTAGCGATGGCTAGCCGACGGCTTCCCGTCAACTTCGACAGTCTAAAATTTTAATGTAGCAAAGATTAGCGACGGATAATACGTCGCTAAATCGTCGCTAAACACGTATCAGAGGGTTTCTGATACGCAACATCCGTCGCTAATCCGTCGGTAATCTGTCGGCAATGTCGTCGGATTAGCGGCGGAGTAGCGACGGATAATCCGTCGTCATGCCTCTGGATATCTTCCATATTTCCAGAACCTGAGCGACGGGAAATTCGTCGCCATTCCGTCGCTTAGTGTTTTTCCAGAACGAGGCTGACGGATAATCCGTCGGACATCCGTCGCTATCCTGTTATTCATACAGTTAGCGACGGATTTTTCGTCGCTATCCTATCGCGAGTCCGTCGCTAAATACAGTACCTCGTCGGATTAGCGGCGATTTGGCGACGGATAATCCGTCGTCATGCTTCTGGATATCTTTCATATTTCTAGAAACTGAGCGACGGGCAATCCGTCGCCATTCCGTCGCTATGTGTTTTTCAGAAACTGGCCGACGGATAATTCGTCGGCAATCCGTCGCTACCTGCAACATTCCGTTGGCAACCCGTCGGCAATCCGTCGCTAACTGCAATATTTTTGAAAAAAAATTGCAGAAAAGAGACTATTCCCTGTAATATAACATATCCAGCATCCACCATACACAAATATAACATATCCGACATCCAACATATCCAACAAATATCCATATTGCCAACACAATATCTCCAAACATCCAATATATCCCAACATACACAAAAAATATCCAACACAATGACCAACAAAATATCCAACACAATATCCCAACATACATAGCAAAATATCCAAACATAAACAAAATATCCAAAATATACACATATCCAAATGTCTAAATGTCCAAAAACATAAACAAAATCACTGAGAAGGAGGAGGTGGATCGTCTCGTGCTCTCTCCGCCGCTTCCGCTTTGCGTATATAATGCTCCACCATGTGTGGCGGCACTTGGGACAAGACATGGTCTGGAAGCGAGCGTAGCTGCTCTGACGACATCATGTCAAGGAGCGCCACGATAGCAGCATCCGATACCAGGCGGGCCTCGGAAGAGCGGTCAAAAGAAAGCCGTTCGGTAGAAGAAGGACCAGTTCGATCCGAAGCACCGGCAGCATCAGTAGACGGAGCGGCAGCAGACGGATCAGGAGCAGACGGATCGGGAGCAGAAGAAGGATGCAGATAGTGTCCAAGCACTATCGACCGTAAATCCGACACCGCTGTGGCGAGAGTCGCAAGCTGCGTCCTCATATCGTCTGTAGGGGGCACGGGAGGAGGCGGAGGATATCTCGGAGTCGACGTCTGTAAAAAATCTGCCATGAAACCTAAGCCGTACAGGCACCCTTTCCTAAAGATGCCGGCGGATTCTATGAACACGTCGTCGTAGCGAGCGGCCATAGAAGAGGGCGTCTGGGTGGACGTTATTTCGCCGACATCCTCGGCAGGGGGCTCAATCCGACGGAGTGCCTCACGATACGCAGCCTATCCAATGAATGTATTTATACTATAAGTTTTTCTAAGTTATAATCTAAATCCTATGTTTTTCTAAGTTATAGTTTTAATCCTAAGTTTACCTAATTAACTTAACAATAATTATATTTCTAAAATAAATCTCATAAACGTAAGTACTTACATCAGTCTCTTGGGCCCTCGCATCGACGAAGCTCCCGTCCTTCCGTCTCTTGTGCGTATACACGAATATGTCGTGAGCGGTGACCGCCTCCGCCTCTCTCCCCTCCTTCACTGCCTGTTGGGCCTGCATACGTAGAATTTAATTAACTTCGTATATTAATAGTACCAAATTAAATAGTGGAATGAATTTGTGGTATCTCACCAAATCTGCACCCGTCCGTGCGTGGGACCTTGATCCCCCCGTATGCAGACCCACGGCCTGTCTATTCGCCTTGGCTTTCTCTGATTTTTCCTTGTATTGAGGAGTATCTATATTCTCCAACATCTCCTCATAGTACTCCGTCCGGATCCAGTCCTTCTTCGTATGCGCCGTACGAAGGTCGTGCACCGTATCTCGTATCTTCTTCCCAGCGGCGGCTTTGTAGGTCCTGCGGATCTCCTTCTCGCGATGGGGGGCCACCAGAACGTCCTCTGACACACAAATTCAAATATCACATAATTAAAAAATTAATGATTTAAAGAATAATTAATAATTAACCAAAAGATATATACCCTCATCTCGTCGACCAGACGTACTGCCTGTTCTGAGGCACCTCAGAAAAATTGAGGTAGGGGCCATGGTAGTTTTCCCGGATAATGCACCCTAAATTCCAGGTAACATCCTACGAAAAAAATCTATAAAGAAGCAACGACTGGATTATTGACTTGAATAAATGAAACAAATTTAATAAATTAACTTAAATTTACTTACGATTCACCCGCGGGCCATATCTCTCGTCGAAACTTGCCCATCGGCCTCTCTGGTGGCGTCGGAGGATCCGAGGGTCCGCGCATGTACTCCTCGGTAATAGGATGAAACTGAATCCGGGGGTACTCCGGGGCCCACCGTGCAGTAACTGCTGGGTCCACTGCTGCATCCGCTGGTACATCCGGTGGCGGAACGGGTCCGCTAGCGGATGGAGGAACGGATCCGCTAGCGGATGGAGTCGCAGGCCTTGACGAAGATGATGGTGGCACCGAGGTAGATTGACGGCGGCAAGAGTTTGTGCCCAGGCTCTCCAGGTCGGGATCGGAGGTCACATCCGGGGAAGACGTATGGCGACCACGACCGCTACCACCACGCCCACGCCCACGACCACCACCACCACCACCACCACAACCACCACCACCACCACGACGGCCAGCACCACCAGCACGAGTGTTCGCAACCATGCCCTGTAAATAGAACACATAAACATAATTAATAATATAGAAGTATAAATGAATATAAAACTAAACTAAAATATATATACCAACAGCAGGACGACGAGTGCAGGCCAGAGGAGTAGGACTAGGAGTGCCATCTGCAAAAAGAAAATCATACAATAAGTAGATGATCGAACGACAAAAACATGAACTGAAAGAAGAATACAGAAGTTTAATTTAAACTGAATCGTCCTCGTCCTCGGCCTCGGCCTCGACAAAAATATGAACTGAAATATACCGATATTTAATTATCGTCATCGTCCTCGTCTTCATTCTCATCATCATCCTCATCCTCATCGTCGACTTTATCTGTATCCTCATCCTCATCATCATCAAGTTCTTCTTCTTCTTCTTCTTCTTTTTCTTCTTCTTCTTCTTCTTATTCTTCTTCTTCTTCTTCTTCTTCTTCTTCTTCTTCTTCTTCAGTCTCAATACTTGGGACAAGATGCCTCTTCCTCCCCTGGTTGACATCTAAGTCTTGTATATCAACCTCTTTCTCCCCTCTATTTTCCTCAGCAGGAGGTATATCAACCTCTAATTCAACATCCATGGTATCCGACTGTTGTCCCAAGTATTGGGGCTTTTCGATCTCGTCCTCTTGGTATGCTGGGTCTCCAACGTTGAATGTATTTCTAGATTTAATCTTGTATACTGCCTACCAGTCAAATCGATCTCTACCACGCCTTGGATAGCTTGTATAGTAGACTTGAACAGCCTGACTTGCTATCGCAAACGTGTCGGACCCTCTATACCTCCTGCGATGATTTATATCGACGAATTCAAATTATTTATCGATTCTCCAACCGATATTTGGTGTCGTATCGAACCACTCACATTTGAACATCACAATATGCATATCATATGGGGCACTATATTGTAAATCTGCAATATCCTGAAGCACTCCATAATAGTCAAAGTCCGGCTCGTCGTCATAGATGGTACCTCTTATGCAAACACCAGAATCCTTAGTACTGAAGTTGTCATTGACAAATTCGGCATTTATAGCATGCTGAGTTGCCTTAAACTTGAAGCCATTAACGACATAGACTGGCCAAGTCTTCGCATGCTTCTTCGGTCCCAATGCCAAATAACGAATACTCTCATTTGTGAGTGTTGTTTCAGGCAATAAAACCTGTAAACAAATAATGATAATTTAAATGTTTTACTTGTATATATTTTAATGGTAGCCGCATAACATATTATTTTAGTTACTTACGTATTTTTCAAACCAGGTCGAAAAGGTACAATCAACCTCTCTTGAAATCCTTCATCGGTAATATCGGGTGTTCTTATTTGACTTCATCTCTAAATACACTGTTAGAGAGAATAAAAATAATTGTAGTC
>JANAVB010016265.1:0-14747 GCA_029216955.1 Iris pallida | reverse complement strand
GTTCTTTGAAACCCATGAAACGGCTACTGCATAGCCTACCTACTTAACTAAACAAAATGTGTACCATAAGTGCCATAGACTATGGCATACTTATCATTGAACTAACCGTGGCTCATGTCTTAAACCAATTTGTGTTCTATGTAGTACTACCTCCGAAGTTATACTATATGACGGGCTTTGAAAGCTTGAGAACGTGCTTGCTCAACTTCAAAATCCATGTTCTTGGTTGCCTTAACTCGTGCCTTAAATTATATTGCCCGTATTGAAATCATGGGGTACGCATGCTTTGATAAGCAATACGACCGTGGGAACATCTAGACTATGACTTCAAATTGATAGTCTGTGCGCCGTATAAATTGACCTACTTTGTCCAAGTCGTCTCGTCTTTACCCAATTCGTGGGGTCGAAGGACCAAGTGCCAACTTTGAAAGCCATCATAGAGTGATATCTAGGTAACAGGTTAACCATTTCCATGTTTTACTCAATCTGACTCAGAGCAGGATTATTACCATTAACTATGTGTGTTTGTCTCTTTTATTAGCATACCTACTCAGTACAATTAAAAACATTTAATTGTTAGTGTGAAGGCCAAGCTGAGGCAAGTCACCGAAGCCACACACTTGAACGAGGAGTTGCCTCGACCGAGCATAACTTTGAGCAAGCTGTTGCATGGCTAAGTCCAAACGCCGTTGCGTTTCGATTCCTCCGGTTGAACTGGGTGGGCCGGGGTACTACATTATGCATGTTATTTCCAGTCATTCTAGTTCATATTTATTTCTTTCTTGTATTATCTCATGATTCTTGTACATGCCTCATGATGTTCTCTTTACATGTTTCTTATATGCTACATGGTTTTTTCATATCATCTACTTAATCTATGTTTCAATATACTAGTTTAGATTTTCGTGTTCGTGTTCATTGACTTGATTTTATCACTTGGACATGACCTTGACTTGATTTGATTGCCTATATTTGTCTTGAATTGACTATGGACCTACTATTAGACATTAACTATACCTGACCTCCTTGTTTGTGAGCTCCCATCGAGACGGCATGTCATATTTTTCACGTTTCGTAGTCATATTTGGTAGCACTATTTTAGACGGCATGTCACGTTCTTCACATTTATGTTCTTGTACTGTGTCTTTTTAGTTCATTATTTCTTGTACCATTTTCTGTCTTTCCATGCATATCATATACAGTTATAATAGGCTTGTATATTATGTATCTTGCTACGTCCCCTGAGGACCTAGTTATTTCCCAGGCTTAGACAGAGAGGAGGGCTACCCGGAGGTATATGGTCATGGAGTTGAGACTGGAGACGTACCTTTGCAGGAGGATGAGATAGTGCCAGAGGATTTCTTTTGACACATGTCATTCTCTATTTTAGACATTGCTACTTTATTCCTTTCAGTTCAACAGACTTGTAGTTGATCACTTATTTTACTTCTCATTACTATGGTGACAGGTTATTTTTCTTGTACATTTATTACTTATATTTACTGCTGAACAATTGATATTATTATTATTTCTGGACATAGATATCTTGTGTCTTGATTATTCTGCATGGACGAGATTTATCACTGCCCGGTGATATGTGACTTATATAGTTATTAGTGGTTATTATCATGATTTGTAGCTTAAGCATTTCGCTAATGGGCTTCCTATGAGGTTTGGCCCATTAGTGACGTTCTAATGGCATGTATTCGTAGACCTGGTCCTACCTATTTTGGGTCTGGCGCGTTATATGTTTTATGGTGGCCCATGCAGGTCTATAGTAAATCACTTCGGTTACGTTACCGTACCAACGTAAAATTGCGAATAGGACAAAAAAGATCCTTAGGATCTTATCTATATCTATATATTGATACACGTTCTTGATCTCTATATATCGACTTAGAAATTATCTCCTTAACTTGCATCTTACTTGATATCATTTGCTCTTAGCTCACAAGTTTTATTTAAGCATAGTGTAATGGACCCGCAAGCTGGCAACGAGAACCCCGTGGCTATACCTCAGAACACAGTAGTGACTCACGTCGACACGACCCCGCCACCAGTTGGGGGGTCTTATACTCAACTTGATAATCCAGCTGCTTTGTACCCTTCGAGATTTAGAAGAGAAGATATACCGTAGATGCCACCGATGCCATTTGCAGAGCTTGGACAACCGATTGACCTACAACAATTGTTCCAGACCTTCTTTGTGATGATGCAAGCACAACAACATATCCAGTTAGAGACTCAGCAGAGACAGATAGAGAACATAGAGAATCGTATTGTAGCAACTTTGGAGAGGGCGACTCCACCAGCTCATTAGCCATCGACCAGAACACTCACAAATTTTTGCAAGTTGAAGCCACTTAAATTTTCGGGCAAGGAGGAGCCAATGAAGGTTCATGAGTGGCTCCCCAACATCCAGCCCCAGTTGGAGGCAGTAGATTTATCGAAGGAACGTTGGATGATTGCCGTCAAGATGCAGCTGACTGGAAATACACTGGCGGCTCACAGAAGAAAGACAACTTGGGTCAGATAATATCACCTGGGAGGAGTTCTCTAAACTCTTCCAAGAGATGTACATCCCGGCTAACTTCAGAGAAAAACTTTGAATCTAGTTCTTTCACCTTGTCCAAGGCAACAAGACCGTGGAAGAGTACATTATCGAGTCTCTACGACTGAGCCGCTTCCTACCTAGATAGATCCAGATAGAGGAGGAAAAGGCGAAGAAATTCTACGAAGGACTGAGCTACAGATTACAAGAGCTTATCAGAGCCGCTGTACCTACTATGTATTTAGGAGTTCTTACAGTAGCACGACGCATGGATCGAGTCCACTGGAAGGAGGCTAACTAGAAGTGTCCATAGGAAGCCACATCATCAGCTCAAGCACTACTCGAAGGACCAGAAAGGCGTTCCATAATGCACCATCGACAACAGAGGGCTGCCACATACCAAAACTAACATAACCCGACGTGCCAATATTGTAATAGAAGAAGCCATACTCAGCAATTGTCGTCGAGGGCTAGGCCAATCTCTAAGATGCGGTTTAACTCAACAATAACTTTGGGATTGCCCAACGAGAAAAGGAAGAAAAAAAATCTTGCGAGATATAATTCTAAGAGTATAACCGACCCCCTTATATTTATACTCGACAAAAACCCTAGCAGACCCATGAACCTTAGATCCCAGAGAATCCCCTTGACCCCCTGAACCATCGCGCGTCGCCCGCCATCATCGGAGTTCACCGCAGCCACCGACACAAACAGCAGCAGACGCTGCAAACAGAACACCTGACAACCCATCGACCCCTAGGCACCCCTTTTGAAGATCGATTTTCTTCTTGTTTACTCCATAGATTTCGATTCTGTAAACTTGTATAGGCAGCCTATATGACCCGCTCGGAATCCTAGTAAATAGTTTTGAGTATAGATGAATAATCTGTCCAAAAAATTGATGCAAAGTAGACGAGGAAACTGTTTCAAAAATAGTTTCAAATCAATCCCAGTACCCATGTTTGAAGACTAATTCTTGTCCACCTGTTAAAGATTTTTGAAAACTATTTGAACAATCTTTTAGACCGCCTAAAGGACTTTAAAACCTATTTTTATTGTAAGCCCCTAGATTTTTAGAGTTGTTTATTTATTTATTTTTATTATTTTGTTTAATATAGTTATTAATAGATTTTTTTCACTATTATTTTAATCATTAAATACTCTTTTCCGTAGCTTTGATTTTGGAGACAAGAAATGCCAACCTCTAGAAACTTTCTTTATAAGTTTTGATCCTGACCGTTTATCTTCAATTTGATATAGAATGTCCTACTCAAATATGTTCTCTTGTATCCTATTTTTATCGCACAACTTTTGAGTCAACTTAGGCTAAAATGTTATCTACCGTAAAACTTGTCGTACTTTACAACTTAATTTTGGGACTCGACATCGACCCAACCTAAACGATCCAATATATGATTTTGACCTATTTTGAGCCTACTACACACATGCCAATTGTGTCTCACTCAATTGAGTTTTCATGTGCTAATTATTTTGAAATGGCACATGAGACTCATTTATAGCCTTTTCGGTGTTCAATTCAATTTGAAAAATTGTTTGGACCATAACCTAGTTAACCCAACTTAATGGAGCCTACCTAGGATTGCCAAAATCAATTAGTGACATATTTAATTAACTTTTGGACATTTAATAGCAGCCAACATGCATTAAACCCATCATCTTTGACTCAATCTTTCACCTTTCCAAATATGGAAATCCACTAACCCATGTTGCCATATTAGTTGATTGGATGACCAAATCTCCAGCAAATCAATCCAAACCTCCTATATATTAATCCTAACTTATATGAGGCCCAAACCTTATATATTAAACTTCTAAAAACAACCACCCCTATTACCCACCTTGCAAATCCCAAAACTACATTAGACCTTGGCCGTCGGAGACACCTTGTAGTATAACGACAGTTTCGACCCCTTCCCGACCTCATGTGATTCTCCACAAATATTCGTTGCAAAGCTAATGCGATCCTCTACAATCCTATTAAATCCTCACACGTCCACAACCCCTTCTAATATACCACAATAGCCCTACAAGTCAGCCTATTTCAGCAACACACTTCTGTGCGAACCAGCAAGTTTGTCATCTTCTAAAATAGGTTTTAAATACCTTTTCTCATCTATTTTGCCTGAAACCAAATCTAATGGATATCCCTACACGTATTCTATTATTTTCAATTGCTATCCAACACCATTTTACTCCATTTGTCCCTGGCATTCGTTGCACTGAAACGTGTCCTAAATTGACCAATTTTGGTGCGGCAAATTTTTCGACGACTTCGAACCCCGTTTGACCTCAAACAAACTTGGTAAGGTCTCTAACATATATATACCATCTAGAATCATTTCTTGGGAATATTTATAAGAATTTCATGTTGATATGTCATCACTCTACTTCTATAAATTTTTGGACGCTGACACACCGATCAAAACCCTCTATTTGATTCCAAACTTTCGTACGATTTAAATAAAATATAAATTTGATAAATTTAGATAAAAAATCATATTTAATCCTAATTATTCTGATTTATTCCATAATAAATAATTTTTATATTTTTTCATGATTTTTGCTTCCGAATTGAAATTTTATGTGGCATGTTGTGTTGGTATTTAAATATAGCGATTTGGTATATTTTATAAATTATATTTATAATATATATTCAGAATTTAATATGAATATTTTCTAGAATTTAAATTGCATATTTATGATATATAAATATTATTTTACTATTATGGTAGAATAATAGTAGAGACTAGTTGACTATTTTGTGACTAGTTTAGTCTAAATAAGGTAATTATGTAGATATGGTAAGTCTTGTGGTGATATTTATTAGTTTATTTTATACTTCTAGGGAATCATGATCAGTCGGTTGTAGCAGTTAGAGCCAGATCGATATTCTATACTTTTGCTGCTAATCCAGGCAAGATACATTGCCTTTGTTTACTGTTTAAATTATGCTCTCTATTTCTGTTCTTTTTGTTGATTACAATTATAGTTGTGTGCATCCAAGTTTGACTTGGGTGCCATCGATGACTTATAGGTGTGTGTGTTGACTTAGAGTTAATGGAAGTTATTGATATAACTTCTATGGCGTTGACACGTATTACTACACGATACCTTGAGTGAGATTTCATATGCATGAGTTGCACATTGACTGGCCATTGGTGTTTCGACTTATTAGATAGTTAGATTGTCTCTAGGTAGGATGACTAGGCATTGAGATATGGTTTGTCCGAGTCAAGGATATGACTTGTGCAAGTCCGTGGACGGAAAAGACTACCAGAAGACATATTGGATTACCTTATTAGATTCTGTAATCTTCGGAGGAGATCGCAAGATCATTAGTCCTATAGATAGGTTCATAGTTGTCTGTGTGTTTCTTTTCTCATAGACATCGGCTCATGATCCAACGTCGGCTGTGATTCGGTGCATATCCTTATCACCCACCCATACGTCCAAAGTTGTCTTCAATATGCACTCGCACAGCTATGGGATATTGTATTATCACAGAATAGTGTGCCACCCTTGTCCTTGTCTGGTTGTAGGTGTGGTTCACTGTTTCGATGATGGACTATTGGACCATGTTGTGATCTAGGTTATTCCCTTATATTTATTCAGTTTACATTGGCATGATCCTTTTGTTTCTTATTACGTCCTTCTGAGGACCTAGTTCTTTTCCAAATTCGGACGAACACTTGTATCCCACTGTCAATGGACTGGGATTGAGACATGTTATGTTGTTGAGGATGTAGAGGTGTTGTCCGAGAAATTTCCATGAGCTTGGAGGATTCTTCAGTTATAGCCTTGAGCATTATTATATAGTTTGTCGATGTTCTGGCTGATTGTCTTTTATTTTAGGACTTCTTATTATATTATTGTATTTCTTTTCCATGGACATTTTCATCACTCTATATTTTTACAGACAGATCATTTGTATTGGATATTCAATTCTTGTTATATTTTATTTCATTTGTTATAGATTGCCTACGACTGTGTAGTTTAGGTACAACATACTATGACTAGAGTAAGTCCATTAAATTGGGTTGCTTATTCTAGTTCGTACAGCTAGTATGCTCATGTCTTAGTTCCTAAGTATTTTGGAACTGGGACATCACGTTTACAGTATCTGTTTTCACCTAACAAACGCAAAGTTATTCATTTTCAAAAATCAAGAAAATCATGGTAAAACATATTAGAAATTTTAAAATTTTCCCGATACGAGTTCCATCCCGATAAACCGGACGACTTTGTCGCAACCCGAAGGCATCGAAAGGTGCGTATAGATGTCGTGGACATGTGGGATTTGACAGAACTCAAATTGGTTATGTGTATGACGATGTAACGCCCAGTCCCAAAATACGTAGGACTAGGAACGTAGATATGCCAGTAGTATAATAAATATACGTAAGCTGTAAAATGCAGTAGAACCATAACTAATCTCATCCACACAAAAATAAATGAATAAAAGATATCATATAATGATAATGAATTATCTTGATACAATATGTTGGGCGGAGACAAATCCACTACCAACAAGTAAAGGAAAAATACATGAGAAAAGAAATAAATTTGGCGAGTGAAGCGAAGACGATCCAAGTGCAATCATCCTCGAAGAAATAGCGATGATCACGACTAGAGCTAGTACACCTACGACAGACAAGAGCACACACCTGACGAGATAACCAGGTCCTCAGAGGAACGTAACAGGACACATAATATCATGCCAATGACTGAATAAATAAAGCTCAACAGAAAAGTATATGTGACTACACAAATAAAGGTCCTTAACCATTCTATGTGAAAATGTATTTTGAAGACAACGTTCCACACAAGGGCTCCCGAGACTAGAAACACGGCGCGTTAGCGTTTCAACCGAGGTACTAGTGGCATCTAGAGAAAAGTAAATACACGGCCCATTAGCACTCGGGTGAGAGCAAAGGGGCATCTAGAGGAAAATAAATGCACGGCCACTAGCTCTTGGGTGAGTCACTAACGGCAGCTAGAGGAAAGTAAATACACGGCACATTTGTGTTTCAACCGAGGCACTAGTGGCATCTAGAGGAAAGTAAATAAATGCACGGCTCACTAGCTCTCGGCTGAGTCGCAAATGGCAGCTAGAGAAAAGTAAATGTATGAAAGCCCCTACGCCTAATAACTGTTTTCCCCCCTCCCCATGCACTACTCGTGCTGAATCCACACCACGATATTTCTAATAATCGCTAAGTCTTTTAGGTAATTATATTAACAGTTATATCCTAACGCTTGTCCTGTACGCACCGATGTACGGTCGGTATGCAAGTCCGAATCTATATGAGACATGTGACATCGTGGCACACAGGTGTCGGCCAATGAATGCGGCACAAACAAAGGTGGTCACTTAACTCTAGGCCAAATGCATAAAGAAAACTAAAGTATAATAATTTGCAACTACATAAAGTTTTGAAATAACAATTTATAAGAAATAAAACATGCATGATATTAAGCAAGAAATTAAACAGTAAAGGCAAGGTGTCTTGTCTGAGGTCATTGCTGGTGAAACCGACAATCTCGTTGGGTACAGAATAGTCACAGGGCTACACAAGATGAACTCAAACGATGTGACAAACTTCTAAAATAAAAACCCAAAATAAAATATTCTAGAAAATTTTTGGGAAAAATATATGATGTGTATTTTTCTGTCACCATTCCGAAACTTCAAACGGTTCGTGATTCTGATTTCTGGTTCTCCCAGAATCTCAAAAACACTAAAACGTGTCAGATTTCGGACAACTCACACTCCACAAATTTTCCAAAAAATTAAATTCCGAATTTATGAAAATAAAATTTATATTCAGAAAATATACCTCAATACGATTTCAACAAAAAAACTTTAGGTCAAACGGAGTCCGGAGTTGGGAGTTATGGTCATTCGAAGTTGCTACAACCTTTGAAAATTGAGGCTGAATTTATGACAAATTTTGGGCTTAGTTATCACAAAAAAGATAGAGATTTTGACAAGGATGATTTGAAAGATGATTTTATTCATAGATTTGAGAATTGGTTTAAATAAGAAACGATCTACTTAATGCTAGATATGATTCCAATAGGATAAGAATTTCTAATGGATAAATCTTCCCATAAATTTAAATCAAATAAATTATTTAAAAACAAATCAATTTGATTGCAATCCTTTAAATGATCACCATAATAACTTTAAGTATTATTCTATATTATCAAATAATTTAAATCATATGAATCCAAATCCAAATCAAACTCAACATAAAAACTTTAAAATAATATCTAATATTTATCAAAATAATTTAAATCAAATAATAAATAAATTATTTAATCAAATAATATTTTAAATCTAGATTAGACAAATCGTAATGCTCCAATTAGTCATCGTAAGTATTTTAAACAATATTTAAATTATCAACATAATTTAAATTATAGTTGATAACCATCAAGATAATTTAAATAAATTCAAATATAATCAAATAACTGATTAACATATCAAAATAATACTCGATGTCATCAAATATTATAAAACTTACTTTTATAAATCCAAATCGTTATTTAAAAATAAATAGACAAAAAACCTTTTATCGCTCAATTTTTTTTAAAAAACCAATTTTTAGAAGACAAGAAATAATAAAAACATATTTTATATTTAAAATAAAAAATTCGAGAACATTTTTTTAGAAACATTATTTCAAACCATTAATTTAAAACTAGTTTTTGGTAACAAAAGTAATCACAAAATATCTTTTACAAAATTTCTACAAATATTACTTTTAAACACGAAATTAAAATATATAGATATAATTTAAAAAATAATAATTTCAGAAAAATGAGTTACAAATCTACCCACCTTTGAAAATTTTCGTACTCGAAATTTAAGGACTACTAGGATAGACCGACTTGGTTGATCGGTAAAAGGATAGTAAGAATTTGTGATAAGATAAAATAGATGGAAGGAAAAAGAGAATTTCTTTAATGAGAACATTAATCAATTTGGATAAAAAATATAAGAAGTGAATGGATATGGCTTGATTTGCACGGACACGATGCACAAACACATTTGTAGGTGGAGAAAATTAATGGAACAGAGAATATTGAGCCTCTCCTTATATAAGAGGTGGAAGCTACTATTTAGATAAGGATTTTGGTAGTTGCAAATCCCTTTAGATAATTCCTCTATTTATTTTAAATCAAATTCAATAAATTTCAGTCCGAATCTAAATCAATTTAAATCTAATTAAATTCCATCCTTTAGTTTAAAATCAATCAAATTTTAAATATAGATATTAATTTAACTATTTAAATAAATCTATAAAATCAAATCAAGATGTAAATCACCACAATAATTTCAAAATATATTTTTCAAAAATACTAATAATAATAATTTCAAAAATTACATTAATATTTAAAAATAAACTATTAAATAATTACGTAATATATATGTATGTCCAAATAATATTTACAAAAATATACTTTTCTAATATACTATTTTATAGGAAAATTATTTATTATTATATCTGTATAAATGAAAGGCTTTTCATAATTAAAATTATAAACTTGGAAATTTAGGTACGATAGCTAAAAATAATTATTATCTATATTATTTCGAAACTATAAAAATAGAAAAAAATATTTTTCAAAAATATGTACGCTCGCACATAGTCGCACTCGTCGAGCAATTATGAAAAACAAAATTTTCCGCACGACGTACAATGCAACTACACGATGTACAATATACAAAAAATAAAAAAATCAGTATCAAATTTATTTAAAAAAACTACCCAACTTAAAAGAATTTCGTCCTCGAAATTAAGAATTAGTAGGAGGGTGAAAAGGCACAAAGGGGTTGCGATGAGGAAAAATTAATTCACAACGTTCAACACAAGATGCATTAGAAAATCGTGATTTAGATAAATACGAAATAATCGTAGATATGGCTAATTAATGCAAGAGTGAAAATGATCAAGGGTTAAAGTTTAATCAAGATAACCTGCAATAAGGAATAATATGGTATCAAAAGAAAATAAATCAGAGACTTTAAGATATGGTTTCTTGGAAGTAGGTTGATGGCACGATTAGGAGAACGATTAGATTCACTCCTAATTTAAGTGATTAGGAGGTCATGATAGTAAATATAGGGCCGAGGAAAAGAACGAGCAGCTTAGGATGAAGATACAGCAACATCGAGTGAGGATGGTCATAGTCATTAGGAAGGATAGAGGAAGTTCTACTATAACGCCTTCGTCCTTCTAAAATAGGTGAAGGCGAAAGCAGTATAGAGTTCGAAGGAGGCGTTATCGAATACGAATACATGGTTCAAAGGCGACCGAATAATTCAAAAGGAGTTGCCAAGGCAGTCGCGCATGGGATTCTAGAGGACAAGTTTAGCTATGTCTCCATCCATGTAGAACGATATATAGAAGCGAACCAAAGTGCACTAGGTTGATCAGACCATCATGTACCGGTTCTGAGTAGACAATCTGTTAGTAGAGGCCTCCAATAACATACGTCATGAACAAGCTTGATAAAGAATTAAGCTTACAAAAACTAGGCTACATTAGCATCATTAGTCTAGATAGTAAAATATAGGCACGTGAGATTAAGATCGAAATAAAGTAGAATTAGTTCAAACGATTCTAAGTCATATGCTGTGTTGGTCTCCATACAGTCGTCCTACACTCTGCTTGTCCAAGTCCTTAGTTGACAAGATGGGTTAGGGCCCTCTAAATTCTAGAATCTAAGTAAACTTGTGAATACAGGTCACAAGTACAAGGGATTGCTAGGTCACAAGGCATTCTACCCAACTTAAAAGAATTAAACTAATGGTGTTTGGGAAAACTAACTAGTAGGGTCAATCTCTAGTAAGCACAAAGGGAAGATAAGAATAATGATAGAAGGAATCAAGCAAGATGCAATCGATGAGTCGGTCGAATATGGAATCGAGGAAAAAGGTCAAGTATGTGGATGAGATCCTAGACTTCTAATCCTATTCACAGGCTTGCTTGGTACGGTAAAGTAACCAAACAATTTATCTCGACCTGCTTGGGCCACCACAAAAACATGTAACGCTCCAGTCCCAAATACGTAGGACTAGGAACGTAGACATGCCAGCCTTATAATAAATATACGTAAGCTGTAAAATGCAGTAGAACCATAACTAATCTCATCCATACAAAAATAAATAAATAAAAGATATCATATAATGATAATGAATTATCTTGATACAATATGTTCGGCGGAGACAAATCTACTACCAACAAGTAAAGGAAAAATACATGAGAAAAGAAATAAATTTGGCGAACGAAGCGAAGACGATCCAAGTGCAATCATCCTCGAAGAAATAGCGATGATCACGGCTAGAGCTAGTACACCTACGACAGACAAGAGCACACACCTGGCGAGATAACAAGGTCCTCAGAGGGACGTAACAAGACACATAATATCATGCCAATGACTGAATAAATAAAGCTCAACAGAAAAGTATATGTGACTACACAAATAAAGGTCCTTAACTATTCTATGTGAAAATGTATTTTGAAGACAACGTTCCACACAAGGGCTCCCGAGACTAGAAACACGACGCATTAGCGTTTCAACCAAGGTATTAGTGGCATCTAGAGAAAAGTAAATACATGGCCTATTAGCACTCGGGTGAGAGCTAAGGGGCATTTCGAAACTTTAAACGGTTCGTGATTCTGATTCCTGGTTCTCCGAGAATCTCAAAAGCACTAAAACGTGTCAGATTTCGAACAACTGACACTCCACAAATTTTCCAGAAAATTAAATTCTGAATTAATGAAAATAAAATTTATATTCAGAAAATATACCTCAATACGATTCCAACAAAAAAAACTGGAGGTCAAACGGAGTCCGGAGTTGGGAGTTATGGTCATTCGAAGTTGCTACAACCTTTGAAAATTGAGGCTGAATTTATGATAAATTTTGGGCTTAGTTATGACGAAAAAAGAGAGAAATTTTGACAAGGATGGTTTGAAAGATAATTTTATTCATAGATTCGATAGATATATATAATGGCTAGCAATTAGCAAATTATGATAGGATTAGAACTAAATCAATAAGGATGATTATGATTACCAACTAATTTGGATAGGAATATGATTGGTTTACATAAGAAACGATCTAATTAATGTTAGATATGATTCCAATAGGATAAGAATTTCTAATGGATAAATCTTCCCATAAATTTAAATCAAATAAATTATTTAAAAACAAATCAATTTGATTGCAATCCTTTCAATGATCACCATAATAACTTTAAGTATTATTCTATATTATCAAATAATTCAAATCATATGAATCCAAATCCAAATCAAACTCAACATAATAACTTTAAAATAATATCTAATATTTATCAAAATAATTTAAATCAAATAATAAATAAATTATTTAATCAAATAATATTTCAAATCTAGATTAGACAAATCGTAATGCTCCAATTAGTCATCGTAAGTATTTTAAACAATATTTAATTATCAACATAATTTAAAGTATAGTTGATAACCATCAAGATAATTTAAATAAATTCAAGTATAATCAAATAACTGATTAACATATCAAAATAATACTCGATGTCATCAAATATTATAAAACTTACTTTTATAAATCCAAATCGTTATTTAAAAATAAATAGACAAAAAACCTTTTATCGTTCAATTTTTTTTAAACCAATTTTTAGAAGACAAAAAATAATAAAAACATATTTTATATTTCAAATAAAAAATTCGAGAACATTTTTTTAGAAACATTATTTCAAACCATTAATTTAAAACTAGTTTTTGGTAACAAAAGTAATCACAAAATATCTTTTACAAAATTTCTACGAAAATTACTTTTAAACACGAAATAAAAATATATAGATATAATTTAAAAAATAATAATTTCGGGAAGATGAGTTACAAATCTACCCACCTTTAAAAATTTTCGTACTCGAAATTTAAGGACTACTAGGATAGACCGACTTGGTTGATCGGTAAAAGGATAGTAAGACTTTATGATAAGAGAAAATAGATGGAAGGAAAAAGAGAATTTCTTTAATGAGAACATTAATCAATTTGGATAAAAAAATAGAAAAAGTGAATGGATATGGCTTGATGTGCACGGACACGATGCACAAATATATTTGTAGGTGGAAAAAATTAATGGAACAGAGAATAATGAGCCTCTCCTTATATAGGAGGTGGAAGCTACTATTTAGATAAGGATTATGATAGTTGCAAATCTCTTTAGATAATTCCTCTATTTATTTTAAATCAAATTCAATAAATTTCAATCCAAATCTAAATCAATTTAAATCTAATTAAATTCCATCCTTTAGTTTAAAATCAATCAAATTTTAAATATAGATATTAATTTAACTGTTTAAATAAATCCATAAAATCAAATCAAGATTTAAATCGCCACAAAAATTTCAAAATATATTTTCCAAAAATACTAATAATAATAATTTTGAAAATTACATTATTATTTAAAAATAAACTAATAAATAATTACGTAATATATATGTATGTCCAAATAATATTTACACAAATATACTTTTCTAATATACCATTTTATAGGAAAATTATTTATTATTTTATCTGTATAAATGAAAGGCTTTTCATAATTAAAATCATAAACTTGGAAATTTAGGTACGATAGCTAAAAATAATTATTATCTATATTATTTCGAAACTATAAAAATAGAAAACAATATTTTTCAAAAATATGTACGCTCGCACATAGTCGCACTCGTCGAGCAATTACGAAAAATAAAATTTTGCGCGCGACGTACAATGCAACTACGCGATGTACAATATACAAAAATAAAAAAAATCAGTATCAAATTTATTTAAAAAATAGTAGAAATTTAGGGGTTTTACAGACGAATTCGATGCGTATCGATCGAAGAACACCGTATCAGCAACTTTGCAAAAATCTTAATTACTTCTTGTACGTTCGTTACATCGCGACAAAACTTGCTCCATTGGACACAGATCATTTTTCTAGTCTTATGAGCCAGGTTTGGTCCGAATCTGAGTCAGTTGACCAGATCGCCGTTTTAGCGGGCCCACGATCGGATTCAACGGACGATTTTGTGCATGGCCCATCGCAATCCAAAATTGGACATACCGTTGGGTTCATATATATAATTTGTCGACTTTATAGACCATAGGTTTTGACA